>JAHZNJ010001575.1:0-12779 GCA_027744475.1 Lepidocyrtus cf. sotoi NNG-2020 | reverse complement strand
TCATCATGAGCAAAGATGGAAAAGTGCGTGAAAATGAAAATGCGTGTGACTGTGACCATGTCTTTTGCTCTCTCTCTCTCTGACAGTATCATTACAAGAGTGAAAGAGAATAAAACATGCGTGTATGCGTGCATATCCCCAATATTGTAATATAATCATCGTTATAATAATCACACCTGAAAGTAAAAGTAACTGATCCATAAAAAGAGGCAATAAAAACATAATAATTTCCTTTTTGTAACATCCCAATGGAACTGGAAGGGTGGAAACAAAGGAAATGGAAATGGACTTTTTACATTATTATGTCTACATGATCATAATATTTAATGATAGCATTTGCATTAATATTGTAATGTTCTGTTTGTTTTCAATGACAAATTACGTCTCAGTTTGCGTTTCAACTCTAATACATAATTTCTAAATGGCGAAAAGAAAATGTTTTTAAAACAGCGATAAACAAGATATGTACGGAAAACGTTGTATTAAAAATTTGATAAAAACGAACACATCAACGCATATTATTGACTGGAACATCCCAACTGGATAACTCATCTTGATATTTTATTTGATACTAAGATACTGAAAAAATATTTTCGTCTTGAAACTACATTGAACTCGATTTAATTCATCAGCGAAGCGATCTTCAATCCCAGATTAATAAGAAATATTTTGTGTTTGTTGAAATGATGATGTACCCACGAGCTCTCCATAAAAAGAACTCAGACATTAAATATTTTCTATTGAGCTTATAAAAAATATCGCTTGTATCCTTTTCATTTTACATCTTATGTCCAGCATCGTTGAATTCATTACAAAACAAAGCAGACAGACAGAACGGCAATCTGTCCATCTTTAATATTGACAGGAAGAAGCAAAAAAAGGGAAATAAATGAAAGGAGTGGACGAGTGGAGTAGTAAGTAAAATTACTTCGATGATGCGATGATGATGATGATGATGATGACAATGATTATCATCATATTCAAAGATGATCATTTTATTTCATCTTCTTCTTCCATCTCTGCCTCATTTTTTGTTGCTGTGAGCTGTATGGTTGCATTAGACTACACTGCATAATTAGTTTAATTGAGCCGGCATGAGGTACACAGACTCACAGCGGAAAGATGGTCATTTACTCTGCTCATAACTTTTCATGAGCTTGCCGGCTGAGATGAATAAAATTGGGTTTAGATAGGAACGAACGATATCTGTAAAGAAGAGTAGATAAGAATAAGAAAAGATAAAAAATCATGAAGTTGAATGTTGATTGATCTTGAAAAGCATGGACAAGGTTACGCTCACGCTTCAAACATTCCAGTTCCAGATTCCAGAGCACATTGAATAAGTTAAGTTGTTCGTTGAATATAAAAAAGTAAAATCATCTCGTCACAAACATTTCTTCATCAGTTCAGCGTTGAAGATATTTTGATACACTTTCCACCGAACGTTACGTAACAAATGTATGACGAGGTTATAAATGGAGAACGAATGATAAAAATTGAAGATTTTTAAAGATTTTTCTCCTGCTAAAGGATTGATTTTGCAGGAGGAAGTTGGAGAAGGCTGAGTGAAAATAAATGCATTTGCTTCAATCTCTTTATTGATTTAGACTGGAGGGGTTTGGCTCAATTTTAGCTCTCCCTTTGTCTTCCTCTTGCGTCGATAATCATAACCATTTTATTTACAGCATTACATCGCGTAACATTTGTTTAGTTCTTTTTCCTTCCTAATTCGAATCGTTCGTTATTACAGCAAATAAATTGTAATGAGCAGACTAATAAAATGAAATTCCTTTCATCCATCAAGAAGGAAATGAACGTGCATTGTGATTGATCTTCCATCGTCAAAGAACCGCTCCCTGTTTTCTTTCTTCGCTTCTCTACTAAATTGGTAAAATAGTTTTCCTTAAAGAGTTTCCATTTTCTTTTAGGATACTTTTTAAATCCTTTCACCGAGGATGAGGTGGCTTTGACCTTTGCCTTTAGTAATGAAAATATTTTGCAGTGTCTCGGCTTGACTTGAGGGGGAAATACAATATATGCAAATGCATACGACGACGCATTACGTACATAATATTATGAACAGAAATATCTTTGATGAGTGTGACACTCCCTATTTTTCTCCAGTTTTGGTTAACGTTCTGAGTTAGCAAGAAACCGAGTCAACGACGACGACGACGGAACAGCGTCGTGAATTATGATGTGATGGTTGGCTGCGCTAAACTTTCAGAAAGGGACAACCAAAAGATATTTTATGAAAATTAGAAAATTACGTACGATACTAATTTGTGTATTGTACGCATCCAGTGCAATAGTAGAGTTATATACTGTCACTGGAAATGAAAGGCAACTCACAATTCAGAGTTAAAGCCATAGACTTATTCCCATACTCCTTTACTTGCTACCACTAATACTTATCGTAGTCCCTTGATTTTGTTAAGAATATCTTAGAAGTAAAGTATTGAACAAGACAAGCTTTCTAATATTCAAATGGTTTAATACCAGTCATCCCCTGTTTTACGATGTTGCTACTTTGTTTAAAATACCAAGAGCATGAGTTTTCTCGTCCATCCCTTTTCCTAGATGACTCATTTAACTCATTATTTATGCTTCGTCTTCTTCTTCATCATCTTTACTTCCCCACTGCTTCAAATCCAAAAGAAGAAATGTTTTTCTATTTTGTTACTTCGAAACATTCTCTGCTGAAAGCTCCCATGCATGCAAGCAGTGGAATATAGATTACCAAGCCCCGGCCCCGACAAGAAACGCATTGGCTAAAGAAGCAGCAGTAAAAAGCAGTTCTTTAGTTCTTTGCTAAAGAATGAACGGAGCAATAATCATCATAACATAACATAAATAAATTGTATACAATTATGAAAGGAAATGAAGGGAGATCCTTATGATTATTATTATGATGACGATGTAGAAGAATTAGTACGAAGGGGGAGGAATGAAAACTTTCAGAGAAGAAGGAAAATCACAGCAGCAGAGCAGCAAAAGAGTTGAACTTGAACATTTCAAACATTTACAACGGAAAGAGTTTTTAGAAGGATTCTCTCTCGTTAGCATTTGTCTTTGCTCTTTACCAAAACCTTGCTCTTGGCTCATTATTCCAGTCTTTTGTCCGTTATGTATATGATTATGAATTATGTTATGTTTTTTTGTGTTAGCAAAACAATGGAGAACATCTTGAAAGGAGAAGCAGAAGTGTTTTTGAAAGGTCTGCTGTTGTTTTGATTGTTGCTCTGCTGCTGAGTGAGTTTGAATAGAAAAGGATTATTTTGTATTGTGGAGAGGATGAGAAGGAGATTAGGTTTCGTTTTTCTTTAGAAAACATTTATTTTACAAGTGTACAAATGTTTCTGTAAAAAAATTAGACAAGTTTCGAATTCTGGACGTAGACGGCATTTTTTTCTCCTTTGAAATGCAGAAGGAAAGGGTAGATTAGCCAGTTGAACAAATTAAGTAACGGGATGAAAGAGATGGAAAAATAGAGTCGGACACCGTCTTGCATGCCTTTTGGAAGTTTTGAGTAAAATCGTGAACCAAGACCAAGAAATCTTGGAGCAAGAAAATCACTTCTGATTTTTAAGAAACATTTCATTTTTCTTGAAAGAAAACCGAGTGAAGAGTTCAACGAGTTTGAACTCTAATATCGGGGAAAAGGAAGATGAAGAGGCACACAATGGAAATAATTTGTTAAATTGCTTAAGAAAGTTGAAGGGGGAGTAATAAGTGAAGCAGATGAGAAGTAACAACACGCGCGGTAAACGGGACATCGCAGAAATGAAGAAATAAGAGGGAAACGTACCAGAGGTTGAAGAAGTTGATAATACTAAAAAAAAGTTGAGCGCATTTCGTCCAAAAAGCTCCCCGTCCCGAAACAACAAAAGTTTTTTTTACTTCCTTTCTCCTTCGTATGGAGAAAATCTCACTCAACCAATCTTTTCCATAATAACAAAATATCCGTTTTCTTTTACTTTAAAGTAAAGAAGAAAATATTTTCATCTAGTTTTGATAGTGATAGATGAGTTTTTGGCCATGGGGGAATTGTCAATGAACCCTCCACGTCGTAACTTCCTTTCCACTCTTCTTATCTTGTTAGCGGAAGGACAGGAAGAAAATAAAATTTGTCGCGTTTCAAAGTTTATTAGTGGCAACGTTTGGTTTGTAAAATGACTAAATAGATAGTAGAAGTTTAGAGAGAGTTTTGGAAGTTTTGTAGCTCTGAACTATTTTTACTAGAGAAAAAGAAAAGTAGTTATTTGAACTACAAAATGTTGCGTAAAATTTCTAAAAAATTGTAATAATACATGTACGAAAACTGCCGCAACGCAAAATAGTGGTATCGATCTGATATATTAGTTAATCCATTACTGCAAAAATTTATTGTAACGACCCCGTATTCCCTAATTGAAACGTTGTGCTGTTCACTTTAAGATGACTCATATAATACGATTTTAGTTTTCATATTATGTCAAGCAGTAAACAAATTTAATCATTTTCTAGTTTACGATAGACGAATCAAATATTTCTTCATCGCTATTGCTGCAATACAAACTACAAACCTTTCCAATTAAACCGTCTGTTGCATGGCCCAGTTTTCGAGTTTTTATTCTTACATCACATCGTATTCGCATAATAATGAACAGTATCGCTTTCCTCAATTTTTCGTAAAACACTGATTTTGTTTTTAGCTTGTTGGTGGTGCGGCGAGGCGATGCGATGCGATATATCGGTCGTTACTCCGACCGACTGGTTGAATTTGGATTTGGACCTGAGCCCATCAGCATAATAAATATTTTCGGTAATTTGGCTACGCTACTAATACCGGTCTAATAATGCCGGCTTATTTGTATTCCATTTTCGCTTCGTGTTTTCTTTGTCCGCGTGGGATAAAGGAAGGAGAACAGCGCAAAATATTTTTTTCGTAAAATTAGCAACATAACTATTACTATTAAAGTTACAAATATTCTTACATAAAATGCTGCTGACGCTAAATTTAATAAACGAAGGGTTATTGAATAGCAGAAAAGTAAATCGAATCTTTCAATTCAAGACAAGTATGGGAAGCAAATAAATTATTTCGACGTTGGTATTGTAGGTAGGTGTAAAGTGTTCAATAAGCAAACCAATTTACGCAAATTCCAAGCTTTCTTTAATCATAGAAAGCAAACACAAAAAAACAGGCAGAAACAATTTCCATCAACACATAAACTTACCTCAGCTCATTTAAAGACCCGTTAATTGGAAGGATCATTAAGCTAAACTCTCATTTATTTCGTCAAAAACATGCCCACATGTCCTCCTTCGTTTCTAAAACAATTGCGAATTTACTTTTTTGGATGATCAAATGAGATCAGAAGACAAGAAGGATGACGAGTTAAGTTTGGTTAAAAACGATGATTGAAAAATCATTATCTGATTTTGAAACATGGATTGTGATTGTACTATAAATGCGTGTGGGCTGAGTAATTTAGTGAAGTACACGAAAAGGCGTGAAAAGGAAAATGTGGAAGGGAGACAATGTTGTTTGAGCAAGTCATGAATGAAACGAAGAATGATTGACACTTTTGTCTCCTAATGGCCAACCCAAAATTGCAATCAGCATCATCTGTTAAAATTTAATCATGATTACAGATGCGTGAGTGGGTGGATGGTTTGCTGAAGTCAAAAACCTTTTCCTGGATTGACTGACTGACCGAATGACAGAATAATAAAAAACAGATGAAATGTACGGTACGTATGTACTATGCAAACAGTGTAGATTTAATAAAAATTGTGCTACAATAATAAAACTCGGTGGGGCTACTATTCTTACGCAATTTGATTATTTGATTTCTGCGCAATATGGCTTTGTTTACATTTTATAAAATCCCACGTCCTACACATCGTTCCCTCTCGTTTATTTTTGATCACGTCTTTCTATTGTGCTTATCGAATCCGGAAGTGATTTTAGTAATGCACAGCACTCTTCTCCTTCCTCCTGACTATGATTCTGCGTTTTTAGTTAAAAGGTTGTTATCGTGTGTGCTAAGTAAAGTGATTGGAAAGAGAATGATTCATTCATTCTTTCTTTCTTTCTGTTTGATTTTTGATACACGATTTTTATGATTAAGGCTCATGCTGAATTGAAGTTTTATCTGCACCATAAAAGGTGTGCCGTTTCTTGATGGATTCTAATTAGATGTTGCTGGTGATGTACAACAACGTTTTACTCACCTTTCTATTCCTTTTCTATCATCAACCGGTAATCATTCCGTCAACACTTTATTTCTCTCTTTCGCTAGTCTTTTTTATGATCACATTTTCTAGTCTTATCAGAAAATGCTTTTACGTATTTTGCTTTGCCTACCTTACTTACTCACTCTTTGCTATGCTCTTCCGATAAAACACATAAATCCTGAAAGGATAATAATGACGGTAATTGCAATTTGATAGAAAGAGACTAGAAACGAAAGAAAAGGCCAATGACCTTTTCCTGTACGTCTTCCTTTCTGACTTTCCGACAGAAGAATGACTGGAGCTGCTGCGCCACTTCCGGATTTTATTAAGTATAGATGTAAATTTTCAAATAAGAGCATACATACTGGAAGGAAAGCGATGCTTATTATTTCTTACGGTTAATTAATAATTATTTTATGATTTTAATTATAATTGGATGGAATACGATTGAAAAGGCGATAAGAAACGAAAGAAAACGGAAATAGAACCTTCCTGTTTTTTTCGAAAGAATTTTCTTCCATTTTTACTTTTACGGGTACGGATGGATGTAGCTTGGAATGAGATGGGGACTAGAAGCAGAGAGCTTTATCGATAACTCTTAAAGTAATACTATTTTGTCATGCAATGCAATCCCTTTCTTCTCCCTTGTAAGGAAACTCTACAGGAAAAAAATGCAACCACGAAAAAACTGGAAACCACCCCCTTTTGCCCACTTCTTCGTGACAGGCGGAATAAACATCAAGGAGTAAAAACTTGCGGGTTATGTTGCGTTCTGCGTACACTTATCGTCATTATTTTTAACAAAAGCAAAATAATAAAGGTAAAGCACTTTCATTCAGTTCTTCACCCACTTCATCCGAAATAACATCTCGTATCTTTATAAAACGGAAGCTACATTGATAGTGCGTATAAATTGGTAGTACGGAAATCCATGCAGATGCAGAGTTTTGGTTTCACCTTAAATTATCGGGAAAAAATCATTTTCATGATGACCAAATTCATTAATTTCAATACATTGTTCGAATTGGATTGCACCAAGCGCTTTTAGAAATGTATTTTTGAGACATCTTTCAATATTGAATTTGTCGTAGCTACGACCAAACTGACTTTGAATTTTTTTCCTTTACAATGCGTCCGTTATTTTTATAGTATTTACTTTTCATTGTTGTAAATAGCCATTTTTGTAATTGCATTTTAATTGTAATTTAGTATTCCGTCTATGTTCTTCTTTTTTTATGAAACATTGCCGTGTTTCCTATGTAAACACACAACATAATTGGAATTATTACTGCGTGTTCGTGTGATCGTCATTCATAATATTTGATCATCGCACCAAAAAAAAGAAGCGTTATTTTCTTTTTTATTTTGGTGGTGGTGTATGCACCTCCTTTGTGCGTAGCGATATTTTAAGTTTTAAAAGCAATAAATTATTAACTAGACGCCTGCTGCTGCTTTCCCTCAATGAGCCACTGTACAGCAGTGAGACAATTTCATCCACTTTATTCATTCCTCTAATCTCCCCAAATATAAAATTGCTCACTCACAATCACATTCATCACATTTAATAAATCATTTTTTATGGATTCGTTATAATATCAACATCAAGTGACCCTTGTTAAGTTACTTACTTACTTAATTTAATTTAAAACAGCAGCTCAGCAAAAGAGATTTTTCTTTGTATTTAAACTGGCTTAGTAGCTCCCCCATTGGCATTTTATTGCTTTGTAAATAAGTCATAAATCAGTCAAGTGGGCAAATATTTAGTAAAATAAATAAATGCTTTATTGTTCCCGTAATGTAAATATGCATTGGCAAATATAAATAAAATATTTTTTGAAGACTAATCTTAACAATAAAGTTCAGTTTGTTTGTCAAATATCATGGAAGAAACAATTTAAATGACAATTGGATTATGTACTTAATTTTTGCCAAATGATTTAGATGGAAGTAAGCGTTCGAAATATTTTTGATTAGTATATAAAATAACATTAAGAAGTAGATGTCTAGGATGCGGCGGTTAAAATTATTTATTATTGCTTACTTTTTTAGTTTGTTTACATTTTTATTTACGATTTTGATAGCTTTTTGCGTTATGTAAACATTCGACGATATGGCAAGCCACAAACACAGCTTACTTAGCAGCAATTAAAATTCACTGCACATACAACCTCCATTAAGATTAGTTTCGCCCAATCCACATAAGCCGGTCTTTTCTATTTTTACGATTGTTTAAACAACGAAAACCTACAACAGTGACATAAACAGCAGCTCCAGCTCCACCTCGAAAATAAATCTTTTGAAACAATAATGGCTTTATAACTGCTATAGTACGATCAAACCCTAAAACGACTCCCTCCATTACATGATTATGTGAATTCCAATGAATGCATTGTGTTTCAATATATTAGGAGACCATTATGCTCCTAAAAATCTTTGTTTTTATGTTATTTTTGCAGTTATTTTTATTATCGTTACGCAATAATAATAATTAGAAGAAGTAGAGCTATAAAATACAGTTTTATGAATGTTCCACGCTGCGCAGTGAAGCCAGCAAAATTCATTTATCAGGTCGTGAAATAGCTTTGTACTGCTTTCCAATCCCTCTCATGTCTTACTCTTATAAAGCTAATAATAATCTCCAAAAAAAAAGAAAAACTGTTCTGGATTTCCAGACATGACGCTGCGCTGGAGCATTTCTTGCAATGTTTACATAAGCAGTTTATCTTACTGCGAACATTTCGTACTATCCACTTCGGTAAGTTACTCACTTTGAGCAACATCTAATGTAAGCAATACTACACCCATCCCTCTTTTCTTCCTCGCGTCAAATCCTATTTATTACGCAACCCCTAATAAAACGAAAGTAGCTGGATCATCAAATCACATGAATACAAGCTATAATGATGTAATTCAAAGAAAAAAGGAAAGCAGCAAAGGAAAGAAAAGTGAATAACAACAAATATTATCGGGAGAGTGCATCATCCCTCATGAATAATAAGAAAGGAAAAAAAGGAAATGAAAGAAGGAAGACGGAAGAAAAGTGCATCAAGCCTGAAACATGCAATGCATCCCATTTCACATGCAATTTTATCTCTTTTTTTACGTCTTCTTCTCAAGATCGCTCCTTCTTCATCTAAAAAATTGATGACGCACTTGGGAAAAGAGAAATAATGGTTTTTTTCCTCCTCTTCAAGTTTCTTCCCTCTCTGTTGACTAGATTTCTAATATAGTTTGCACTTGCACTGTCAATTGAGAAAATTTCACTGTATAAGCATAATATAAGCATAGAGCTTCACAAAATCTTTGAAAAAATCGGATTGCTTCATTCGGTAAAATCAACACGAGCAAAGCAAACTCACACACGCACAAGCAGACAAATCTTTTGATAAAGTAAATAGAATCATTGACATCCAGTTTCTTCTTCTTCCTTCGTCATTGAGACTCCGACCAAATATGGGCGGGCGTCATATATGCTTACAGTTTGCAGTAAAAAGCAGCATAGCACCTCCATAATCTGGAAGATTATTTCTTTTTCTTCCCCCCATAAAGATTATGACATGACATACACACAAGCCTGACTTGGAATGTAGTTGGATTGGATTCTGTATTTGGATATCAAACCAAACCTCAACGAAAAAAAAAACTTCTTACATCGAAGGAAATGCCTAAATGCCACGCAGTCAGTCATTCATTCATGAAAAGTAGAAGGGAAGAAGAAGAGAGAATGAGAGAAGGGGAATGACTTTTACTGCTGTAGCATTAAGAAAATTATGTTCAATGTTCAATGCAATTGCATAATGCATTGCTAAACTTGATTTTTTTTTCTGCCTCTAAAACTGCTTCTTTTGAGTAAGAAAGAAAAGAAATTGCTGCGTAACGTAACTTGCATCGTTATTGCGCAATGCAATGGAGCTTTAAGTTTTAAGATGCAATGCAGTTTTTCTTGTCTGACAAGCCATTTATGGCTTCTCGTGGTTGTAAATTTTAATAATAATAATTCAACAATGTTTTAGTGAAGTTGAAAATGTAAGTAAAGCTTTGAAGAAATGCAAGTGAGTTTACAAAATACGCATTTATGAATGAATTTCGAAGGAAGAAAAGACACAATCGTGTAGGTGGACATCCAACAATTGGAAATTGATTATCAACCATTCACATACTTTTATCCATCACCGAAGCACTTCATTTCATTTTCATTCGTTAACAGCATTAATCTTGCAGAAAGACAACCACAGGAAAGTTATCAAGAAGAATTACTTCCAACCTCAATTTGTTGTTGGCTGTGAGATAATTAAAAACTTAAATTGGAATTGATGTTCATTTCTGGAGCAATGAGAGTTAAGAATTTTGATGATTTTTTCCTTCTTCTTATCTCACATAAAAACCCAACATAAAAGTAGCCCATCGGTGATTCCACTGGGTGGGTTGTCAAAAAAATCTTCCCCCTTTCGGTTTTTACGTAATTTGAAGTTTTTTCTTATTGGAACGTTCACAATAACATGACGAAAAGTATAACGATGATGTACTGTACAACCCATCCTCATCTCATCATCCATACATCATGTCTCTATTTATTTTGGAGATACTGATACTGTTACTACATTGCATCAGCATTAGCAGAGAATAAATAATAAGCTTGTTGGGGAACAGAAAAAGTAAAAAAAAACTAGAGAATTTTACTAGTTTTTTACTTTCTGTCAAAAGCTCATCCTTCATCCCACAGTTTCTTTTTTTGTTTTCGACCCCTTCTTTTTTCTTCACGTTTTTACTCATCCTTTCCTTTCAATCATGCTTACTACAAATCCAAAAACCCTTCCACCCTTTTTACTTATAATGTATATTTCAACCAGATCCGAACCAAACGCAGGATGCGACGCAATGCACTGCCGTCTCTCTGATGTCGACGAGAATGATGCATCGTATTTTTAAAGAGGGAAATGGTTATTTTTAGAGCATAAAATGCATCATATTATTATCAATCCTCTTTTTTTAAAACATAGTTTGTAATGTGCATCTCCTGTTCAGCACTATTCTCGATCTCATCAAGTAAAGGCTATGGGTTCGATTCTTCTGCCGTTCTGATGATAATCTTTCGTTTTGGTAGGATTGAGGGCTAAACCCTTGTCTTATTCTTGTCAATTCACAATGTTATTAGAGGGAGGGGAGGAGGACACGACACGATGCGACACTTTAATTCTTAAGTGTGTGTTAGAAACCGATGCGATGAGATGAAAAATACAATGAAAGTTGAGGGGTACGGTACGATAAAGAAAAATCAGATAATTTTGGTTTATATGTATTCACCCTTCTGGAAGAAAACCTTTTTGTGTCGCTCGTTTTTCTGTTATTTATTTAAAAGACAAGGTAAGATATGGATATCGATACATTAATAAGGAGGATAGCGTTGCCATTGTTGCCACCCTGTCGATGTCTCAACGAATTATTGTCATAATATTAGATGGGAAAATGAGGACAATGCAATGTAATGTAGTTTCTGATGCACTCACGCATCGCACTTTGTTTTCAGTGACAATGTTAATCCAGCAAAAAAACAAGAAGTGCGTTCCTCATCTGCAGACGACGACACAAAACAGAAACGATGCCAAAATTTTTTATAATGAGAGTTCCTTCCTCCTTTAAAAAAAAGTTGGTTTGTTTCCCTTGCGGTTACGCGCGGTTGTCGCCGTTTATTATGCAGGACTGTTGCTTCTTCTCCCATTATATATTCGAAGCGGCTTCTTACTTACTAGTACTACTCATTTTACTATTAAAGCGTAAGATGCTCATTTTTTCTGCAATGTGAATTGAAATTTTAAAAAAAGGATTTTGTTCAAAAGACATTGACCTTCTCTAGCTTCTGTTTCTGCTGCAGCTGCTTAAAGTTAAAAAATTTTTTGCGATGATGATAATCTTACGATAACGATACGATAATGACGGTATTTCAAAAAGTGCGTAATCTTTTACGTTGTTTGGTTATGTCAAACAATAACGAGCCAACAAGGCACAGTAATATTATTATCATTTTGATTCGCATCACAATCACAACATCAGTAGCAACAGCAACAAAAGAAGATTCATTTTCAGGATGAAGCCCGTCTAGAATTTCATTCTTTATGATTGTTTGGCTTAAAAGGTTAATGTCATTCTGTCTGTCGCTTGTTGGGGGGTACTACGCTTGTCGAAATTCAAAATGCTACCTGATGATGAGATGGGATTACGAAGTTTTCTTCCATTTTGAGTTGATTTGGTGGCTTGCCAAATTGTCTTTGCTCATAACATCACGAAATACAAAAATGTAGACAATGCAATAGTGCAATGCAGTAGTGGAATGGAAGAAGAAAAAAATATGTTATTAAAGAGTGTAATAATTTACATTTACTCATATGCAAAGATTTAGCAAGGAGAGTAATTTATCAAAATGTATTCTTTCATTATTGCTGCGAATTTTGTATGAGAAAAGAAAAGATGATTATTTTAAAGCACGGGTTTAACAACTTCTCTTAATCCTCGTGTCAATTACATCGCTTCTTAAGGAAGGGTGATAGTAACAGCGAGAG
>JAHZNJ010001574.1:0-22180 GCA_027744475.1 Lepidocyrtus cf. sotoi NNG-2020 | reverse complement strand
GACTCATTTGTTGCAATACTTTCCGAACGGGTTGTATATTGTTGTTGACTGATGTATGCCTAGTTTTCTTATTATCTGTTTGTTTAATGATGATTTATGACCTTCCAGTTCATAGTTTATAATACAATTAACATTTACTTGATAATCTTCGGTACTTTGATCCATATTTTTTCTATAAAAGGTATGTTATTATGTATTTTATTGATACTTCATAGTATGCGCCGTTATGTTCATAATAGACTGAAGAAAATAGTGATTTCAAACAACCAACAACCTGAAGCAAAAGAAAGTCAAATTGGATGAATTTAAGAAACACTTTGAATGATTTCAAACTGTATATTATACTTTATTTCTGCAAAATATCTTGTCTTCATAATAAAATTAATAAACTAAATTAACTAAAGTAGAAAGACCGTTGACTTGGTCTGCTCTGCACTGCAGAGCTTTAGTATGAAACTTTTTAATATTTAATATCGTTATTTCTGCTTATCTAATTTACAAAACAATACTATACCTCGATCCTCCGTAACATTAAAATAATAAAGAGGCACTAGACTAAGGTGCCAGAGTTAAAAGGAATTACAATAATAATATTTATCATTCAATCTGCTTTACATACAACAAACATATTAGGAACGCAGCTTTAGCTGGCTGCAGCAGGTCAGGCGTCGTCAGTCTTAAGGCCATACAAAAACATTATTGTATATTATTTTGAGCTTAGGCAGCAATTTTTTTTTATTTTATTGATTTTTAACCTATATACGACTAACGCCCCTTGGGTTTAGCAACAGCAGCAACAACAGACAGACGCCTGCCCGTTCCCACCATATCCTTGGTTAACTCTGGTAAAATACTGTCACGGGGAAAATGTTCTAACAAAACAGGCATCCATTCCTTTTTATTACATCCAAAAATATGAATTTTTTCCAATGTAACCTTCGGGATGCATCCTTTAATAAAGTTGAATGCCATCGTAAAGACCCATGGTGCTAAACAGATCAAAACAAATTCGGTGTGATTATACTTTGCCTCACCATGTTAAACACAATGTATGTACCTATGTATGCTATGTATTTTGTACATTTAAAAATTTCAAATAATTGAAACTTACCATTTATAATATAAAGCGCTTTAAATAGTTCAGGGTAGGCTTGTTCGATCTTTTGAAAAATGTTCTAACAAAACAGGCATCCATTCCTTTTTATTACATCCAAAAATATGAATTTTTTCCAATGTAACCTTCGGGATGCATCCTTTAATAAAGTTGAATGCCATCGTAAAGACTCGTTTTTAGAGATGCAATGTGAGATGCCTTACTATACGTAAGACCTTCAAGGTCAATTATCACTGTGCCCTGGCAATGGTCCTGGTTTTCAGAAATTAATTTCAAGCCCTGCTCTGCCATCGCAAAAGACCAAAGTAATAGATTTTCACTTTCACCAGCATCCACTAATTCTTTCCCGTTCCATTTCCCGATCGGTATCCACATAGCTGAAAGCAAAATATTTGAAATATAAAGGATTATTATTTAGAAGCCATTTATGTCGAAAACACTTTATAATTTTGTGTGGATTGGCTAATCATTACAGGGATTGGTCAAAAAAGCATTTTAGAATATTTTAGGTACTTTGAACTGAGCAGCATCATTTGAACTGATTTGGCCTTCGAATGAAGTTTTTATTATTCCTTCATTTTTGCATTGGAAATCTTGAGATGCGCAATTTTCAAGTATGAGTATGAATTAATTTATCTGAAACAGGTTTTGGAGTTTTTGGGAATTAATGCAATCTGTCATAGCAGGTATATTTGCTATATATCTACGATAGATTTCTTTTGAGGTCGTATTTGATTGTCTCAAGGTTATCAAAGGATAAATTATTGCTTATCTCACAAAACCCCAATCAGTACAAATTGTAAATCTAAGTATATGTAAACGCTTCAGCCAATACCAACCTGCACTGACCATTCTCAAACAGTATCAAGATATAAAAAATAAACAGGTATATGTATAAAATCTGAACGTACCTGGAGAACCTTCGAAGTCCTTTCCGTGATATTGGTAAGCCATTTCAGATTTATATTTAGAAGGAAAATTCCAATTATTGCAGTTCTTTATGTCAACATCTTCACGCCATTTAACAGCCTGGATTTAAAACAAGAGAAAAATCATGTAAACACCAGTAAATCATAAATGCAAAAAAAATTAAACAGGATTATCTCAAAATGATTATTTACAATAGACTATACTTACGTTTCGAAGCATTTCTTCCGCTTTTTCAACGTCATAATTTCTCGCTCTTAAAAACCGGATGAGAACCCAGTCTTCCTGTTTCAGATCCTCAACGGCCGCTTTAAACTTCAAAAAGCATAAAAAATATGGTAAGCTATAAAGAATTCTGATACAGAATGTATTCAAAATTGCAGTTACAGTCTCATAAAAACTTACCTTCTGAAACGGGATTAATTCTTCCTCAGTTGGTTCGTACGATTCCTCGTGGTCGTGATGTTTGTCTTCGAGCATGTTTGACGATTTATCACAAAATATTTTTAACTGGTTATTAGTAAACAAAGTGGAGCTGACTTTGCTAGTCTGCTGAATCAATGAAAATATAAAATTTTCACAATAGCTTGGGGCAACTTGCTTCAAAAGCAAAACTGAAGTTATACTGAATTGTAGAATTTTCTTTTAGGACACTGGACAAAAAGTAAGATTTTCTTTCGCTTTTAAAATCACTGTTTATTGCAAATTGCAATTCAAGTAGTAGATATATATTAAAATCTTTTGATTGGTTTTATAGCTGGTGCAACTTTTGCTGGACCTCTGGAGAGGCTCAGATTGTAACTGACTTAAAATCTCTGCTGAAGCGAAATTATATATCCCGTTGAACTGGTTTCGACTTTCGACTCGACTGACTAGCCCAAGTTTGAATGCTTATAAAAACTTGGTTGAGATTGCGATATAAAAAAAAGTTGCACCTTCAAGGCATAATGCATGATGATTGTTGTCTGATGGTCATCTCTTCAAAGGCAAAGAAACAAAAAATTAAGAGTACGTTGTTGTATCATAATAAGTTGAAAGAATAAAAAAAAATATTAGGCATATGTGAGGTACGTGCATGTAAGGCATATTCCTACCAAAATTGATTGATATTACGCTATGATTTATTCCATATTCATGTAAGTCGTGCTATTTTGCATGTAAGTTTTGTGGAAACTTTGACGATTCACTATTTCACACAGCTTTGATAGTCTTTTATTTTTTAGGTATGTTAAAAGATTCTATTAAGTACTACAAGTAACTAGATAAAAGGTAAGCATTGCGTATTGCATCGGTAGTTAACTCTTAACTGATCTGCAATAAAAGAAAGAACACGAACAGAACAGAAGATAGATCATTCGATAAAAATTTGACCACATATTTTCTTTAGAGCAGATCAAGAAGTACCACAGTATTAAATTAATACTACATGGAAGATTAAGATTAAGCTCATACTGTCCAATTTAATTTAATTACTCGTGTTTAGGAAACAAGTGAAATTACGTATTTCAACAAAGGCTAGGGAATATTTCAAGAATTTTATCATGCAGTCTCATTATAAAGGTGATGTTATTTAAAAACATGGACATAGAGATTGTGTAAGATGGGTTATGATTTGAGCTCATCCAGGAATCCCATAGTCAACATAACAATGAAATAAATGATTGGATACTGTCCCACGATAACAATAGAACTGTTACAATTATGCAAGAAAAATGTCTAATAGAACTTATGCATAATGCGGTAGTACAATAATAATATTTCAACCATTAGGAAAAAACGCGGAAATCTGAAATACACACACATGCAAAAAGGTAATTTTGTATAAATGATACTACCTTCATAGTTATTCTACCAAAACTTTAAGCTTCTGCCATGTTGTTTTTTTTTCAGCGTAATTATAATGAATTCATCATACTACAGAAGGATTCATAAGTAACGTACGCTTACATTGATTCCTGCACCTTGATGCCAAACGGTAGACACCTACCACGATGTACTTTGTTCCTAACATCAATGCGGACATTGACAATGTAGTCTGATCTATAGCGGCTGCTGCGAAATTAAAAAAAAACATAATATTCAAACTTTATACTCTTTGTTCGTTAAAAGTTCATCGATAACACATTCATTGCTTTTGTTGCAGCATGCAGCATACGCCAGTAACGTTTTGTTTTCTCGATTTGCCATTTTGACAATGTAGTTACACATTATAGTTATTAAAGTAAGGTGAGAACATTTTTTTAATCATTTCGTGCTATTAGTTAATTTTCATTGATGCTTACTATCCAGGAACTAGTTTTTAACAGTAATCTTAATTCACAGGAACAAAAATTCCACAAATTAATGTATTGCATTGCACATGTAGCTGATTAATGTTTATGTTACAGACTTTACTAATTGGAAAAATATCGTTATTCTGCGGTTTGTAAGCCTATCCATGGTAAAATTATCAAGGAATCATAAAGGGTACATAATATAGAATAGGAAATCATATTTGTTTGAGTGATATGGTACGTCTATCCAAAAATACGGATTTGCTGAAGCATTTTAAATTTTTCCAACTACCTAATAGAAGTAGGAAACGAAAATTTCGTCTCGATACCAGTTAAAGGTATATTTCCTTTGCTTTGTTCTATAATTTAGTTACCTATAACATGTTTCAGTTGTTGTTACTAGTTAGACTATATGAAATCATATAATATAATATGCAATTTTACACTTCATAACATTTTCTCAATAGTAAGATTTTCCAAAATATGAACGGCACGAGAAATTGGCTGGGTCAGACACAGGCACGGTAGCGGTCCATCGCTGTTCAAATTTGCACGTAGTCAAAAAGCTTCTCGAAAACTTCAAAATAGCAAAAGAAGCAACCAGAAGAGCGTCGCCGAGCGGTATTAATGCAACTACGTATGAGAGTAACAGTATATAAAATATACACTATAAATATTCGAATATTCAGCAAAACAAGAAAAAATCCGAAGTTGCTAGAAAGTTTGAACTTTTCTTGGTTGTCCTTTTGAAAGTTGAACAAAGATTGTTGCTCGTGGACTAGCTAATAAGAAGAATAATAATATGCTTGTGGTCACGTACACCATCTTTTATAAATAGGTAGATGACTAAACTGGACAAGTTGCTCCTGAATTTTAAGTACGAATACCTAGAAAGAATAAATTTTTTGGCAATTTTCCCTGTAGCTTTTTGTGGCCAACCCATTCACCTCAGACCTCACGTACAAAAAAAGAAGCTTCTGGTCCATGTCACCTACCATTTTTGTCAACATTACACTTTATTCTGCGTATTAAAAACACTTACTTATCTGCGAAATTAATTGTTTGTCATTCTATTATGAAGTTGATAACCTATACACAAAAATTTAAAATTTAGGCATATTTTTCGAGTCTAGACTCAAACAAGGAATTTATTAAAGCTGCATTATACATGCTTTACATAGGCAACCCCCTAAGCTAGAAGTTACGTTTGCTGGTGAACGGGGATGGATGGATAAAGATAATGGGATATTATGGTGTGGTGTGACAAAGGCAATGCGCTATGCGCTGCGCAATACTATCAAGGTTAATAATATGTATGTTCAATCTCATCTCAAGTTAACATCAAAGCATTTTACTGAGTCAGAGCAAGGTACTTAATCTGTGTGGAGGTAGATGTGCCAGATTGTATGCTTAAATTATCTTTTGAATGCCTATTATCCTATTACAGGAGTTATATTTGAGTGTTGTTTTTATTTTTATTGACCGTTTGTTCATGATGATTATTTTTTATTTACCCCCATTTCCTTTTCAAAACATGCGCCTGTCAAGTACATGGTTGTATAAGATACGGCTTTCTTTCAAGTCTCACTCAACTCAACCTCAAGTATTCAAACAAATTATATGATGTGAAATAAGATAACCTTTGAGTTCATGGAGGCTATCAAGTCCGTGAATGAAAAATATGAAATGATAAATTTGTTCTTTATCGGTCACAATTTTTCAGTCCTAGTTTTAGGTCATTGATTTGTTCATAATTATTAAAGATGACAGAACTGAAAAACTGCCATTGCATTTTTTCAAAACCACAGTACGACGGACTCATTACTGTCATTACTTGTTTAGGAGAAAGAAAAAGGTACTCATGCAATCTTGTCTGTCCTTCCACACAATTAACTCTTGACATGGACCGATTTCAATGACACTTAACCAGAAGGTTCCTGTGAAATTAAAAACTTATATTTTGTGTTTTGAATCGAAATCGTTTTAAGCTGTCGGCGCCGGACGTTTTGATTTGGAATTATAAAATTGCAATTTAAAATGACGTAATGGATGCTCTCTGTTCAGAAATGTAGCGCGTATCTTTCAAAGCCTAGCAAATGAAAATTGCATATCGCATAGTGTATTTGAAAATTATCGTAATAATGCTTGATTAAAAGATGGAATCCTTCTGTGTTAAGTCCAAAGTACACGACCACATCTGAGAATACGAAAACAAAAACATTTGCAAAATACCTGACCTATGCAGTGTTCAAAACAAACTTTTTTTTTAGATTTTATAACAATGCTATGCAATACAATAGAAAGACGAATTTAAGAGATTGCTATTGCTATTTTTAATTTTCTACAAATAAATGTTTTCATAACAAACAAGCAAGCCTAAAATTTATGGAAAAATACATACCTATACCCATTACTTACTACATATTTACTTACTAATACCTTTACTATTACTTGAAATTCATGAATTGGTTAGAGACAAGGGGTATAGAATTGCGCATTTGTCCAAGATGACGTCTGGATCTGAAACTTGAAACTCTGAAAGCAAAAATTAAGCCTTTTGCTTATTGCTAGATTGCTCGTGAGTCGTGATGGCAAGCTTGCAAAACAATCCGAACACAATACAATTCACCAAGTTATGTTACAATCTTGTAATAATGTATGCATAAATCCAGTATTTTGAAGCAAAAGCAAACAATACAAAAAGCAAACCAGCAACACTTAAGCTAAATTGAACTCAAGTCTATACTTACAGATTAGAAGCATTGCAATTTTGAAATTGCGAATTTTTACACGTGTATTCACTTGTTTTGATTGTTGATACTTAAATCATAGCGAGTATGCAAATGCAATAAATAAATCATCGGTACGGGTTCCTTGTGTTTTTGGCTGTATAATAAAATAAAAAATACAGGCATGTGTAAGATTAACTAGGTTTTTTTAAAGTTATTTTTAGATGGCTGAGCTACTCACGTCACGTCACAATCATTACCTGTAAAAATGTCTACTTTCGGCAATCCAAGATTTTTATTCTTACGGTTTAAACTGGATTTGGTAAGATTAAGCTTACCAGGGGAAGGGGACGGGGAATAAATAAGATAAATCGTACACTGTCTTTATTATGTATCAGACTTTTGATGAAAGGGTTGTTTTTTTGTTATAATGCGTTATATAGTTTTTAATATTACGTGTAATCATTTATTGTCTTGTCTTTAAGTGTAATTAAACGTAGACATTAATTAAGCATTAAAAGCAATAATAAGCGAATAAATAAGATAAATCGTACACTGTCTTTATTATGTATCAGACTTTTGATGAAAGGGTTGTTTTTTTGTTATAATATCTGAGAATAATATTATTATTTCGTCATCCTGCTCATAACTTACAATTGTTTAATTGCTTTTATACAGTATATAAGATCACTCAAACTACTTAAAACAAAAGACATTTGAAACAATTTAAAGAGCTTGCCTTTTTAAATGTACTTTTCATTAGGCACATCCGTTTTCAAATTCTGACATAATGAATTCTTTTGTTCTCGTCTTGGGATTTAATTTAAAAAACAATGCACAATACCTTATTATCTTTTATATAGTTTAATTAAGCGTTATATAGTTTTTAATATTACGTGTAATCATTTATTGTCTTGTCTTTAAGTGTAATTAAACGTAGACATTAATTAAGCATTAAAAGCAATAATAAGCCATTGTTGTTGGCTGGAGAAAATAAGCGTTATATAGTTTTTAATATTACGTGTAATCATTTATTGTCTTGTCTTTAAGTGTAATTAAACGTAGACATTAATTAAGCATTAAAAGCAATAATAAGCCATTGTTGTCGGCTGGAGAAAAGTTTTTACAGGGAATTAAAATTCTTTCTGTTGTCTTTGAATTTTACATTTTCGTTTTCCTGATGTGGCTGGAATATTACAGATATTATGTTGCTCATTGGTTTAAAACGAAACAGAAAAAGGCATTTTTCCTTTCGTTGTTGACTTTGAATAATGTCATTTATTGATCGACAGGAAGACATGAATAAATAATAACACCAAAAATCAAGTCTACCATCGATTGTATTGCAAGCAAGTAGTATAATTTTGCTAGTTTTCCAATGATTTCAATGTGTAGCTACAATAATGCTTTATTGGAGAGACGTTTGTATTACTAGTACCAGTAATTTATTGGACATACTTTTGTATTACTAGCACCAGTAGATTTACTGGTGTGGTAGTGCTAAATGTTAACCCCTCATTCGAGGGATCGTGCATAATTCAACGGAAATAAAAGCTCTTCTGTTCTGATACAACACGCTATTTGAATTTAACATTATAGTTATTCCATGCACTGCTGCGTAGTATAAATTGATCGAGAAATGGATTGGGGTGCTCTGATAAAGTGAGGAAAAATCTTACAGCAGAAGTATGCTCAGCTAATATTTAAAGATGCTATCATTGTCACAATTGCCCGTCACCACGAATCATATTAGGTACTTTTAAGGTACTTAGGTACAAGATGACTACCAAGACGCCCACAGATGTAATACCAAAATCGACTGTGCCAAGACGCCAAGACTGTCATCCGATTCGATTGTAAAATAATTTAGAAGAATTAGACGTGACGGTCGCGGTCGTCTGTTTCTAACAATGCTTGATTCCAAAATATAACGTTTGGGAATCGGGGACCGGGACGTTAATAGGTATACGTTTTACAGTACATTGGCTTTCTCGATCATTTGAAAATGCTAGTGGAGTAATACATAGAACGGACGAAATAGTGAAAGCCACACATAAATTGTATTTCTTATTTACTTGGGACAAAAACGGGAAAATCGATACTGAATATTAAATTGTTGCTTTAGCTTGAAGGAATTACCTCGAGCCTGGGGTGAAAGCAGCCATGATGAAAATATGACTAAAACTAAAATCTAGTCAAATGATGATGATATATCTTGTACGTTACGATCAATAAAGCTTACTTGTATTTGCGTTATGGGTTTTATAGGTTTGGTTTGATATTATTGATGTATGGAAATTAATAATGTATCAGAAATCCCATTCATGTGTGAGAGAAAATAAAATCAATTGATTTCTTCGACGTAGCTCGAGAATAAATCTATTGAATTTTGGAAGGAAAGAGAATATCCATGCAGTAAAATGTGAAAAATTATACTCAGTTCAGTGATTTTTTAACAAAATATTTTAACTGTAATTTCATTAATATTCAAGCCAACAACAATTAACACACATATTATTCACCTATATTTATTAAATCATAATGAGAGTTCCCAATGGATTCTTCGGAAATGGTCCTGGAAATGGAGACGACATTCAAAGCCAAAAGGATTTGGATGCTTACAACAGAAATCGACGTAAGATACAGTATTATATTTTAATATCCAATTGTTTTATTAAGCTTTTTAGAAATTGCTTTGTCTAGTAAAAAATAAGTAATGTTGGATAATTTTAGTGCAAATGACCGTCGCCACTTCTACTTTCGCTGGAATTGCTCTCGTGGGAATGTTTTGTTCATGCTTGTGGTTTGTCTGCTGCAGAAACTCGTCCTCAAAGACACGAAAGAGTAAGCAACAGTAGTGAATTCATTTTATTTAATTACAAATGACTGTTTAGAAACTCACCTTAAAATACCTATTTAGAAGGTCGCACCTGGGCCACGGCCAGTAATGAACCAGGACTTCATCATGCTAATGCATACAGCTATGATGGTTACCTGGACTCACAGGGCTATATGCAGATGGGAGGACCTGGTGGAATCGATGACGGTTGTATTGCAGGAGATGGTGTTGCGCCTTACATCAGCAATCCATTGTACCACCCTAACTCACTCTACTCAAGCGATATCGGTGGTGGAATCTCTGGTGCCTACGACTTCAGTGATCACCTAGCTTCAGGCCTGGGTGGCAAAAGTCAAATGCTTTCCCTTGGTGGAACCGAGGGAAATCCTAAAGATGTTCCTCCATCATACACGGCCCTCTACTTTGCTGCAACTGACTCGTATGGGGGAGTTGATGGAAAGAAAGCACCCCATTCATCAGGAAATGGAAAGGAGAAGGAAGCTCCTACGTCAGATGTGCGCGTTACCAACATTCAACCAATTCATCTAAAAGTGACATCAAATGCTCAAAATCAAGTTCAGCAGAATTCATGTGAAGCTAATTTGAATGCCAACAATTCAGAGCGGGATATTGAAGACGATGATGATGACCTGGAATTCTTTTCCGATGCCCTCAAAAAGAAAGACGCCGTCGCTCCGGTTTCATTGGTATCTGTAGAATCAGACCAGGGAAAAGAAGGGGACAGAAATGATGATGAGACACTACCAAAACAATCCCAATCAACGACTGGTGTACCTGATGAAGTGCGTGACGAAGAAGAACAAAAAGGAAAGTCGGGGAATCACATCGGATTTAAAGGTTATAGACGATTATGAAAAGTTTTATAATCGATTTGATAACGGTAACGGTTAATTCTGAATATATGCGGCAAATGTAGTTAAAATGAGTAACCTGACAGAAAAGATGCTGATGCTATATATAACTTGGGTTCACAAGAACTACTTGCGTTTGAAAAAAAGCTTTAAATGTATCATAATATTTATCAATCTATCTTATCTTCTTCATGCGATGCGTATTTAGGTACCTATCTTTCCCTATAAAAGTGTAATATAATTAATTGAATTTACTCAAATACATACTTACATAGTAGTAGTACCATTATTATTATCGAACGAAGTCGCAGAATTGTAGTTTTCAGCTTAAAATTATTAGAACTATTATATAGGCCTTCTTGGTTTTATTATTCTATTAAAATGATCTTACAGGAATTAACTATTTTAATTTTGTTCTTACACTAATTACAAAGTTTTCCCACATACGAATCAAATTTGTTGGGCTCATTTAACTGTTATAAGAAATTGTATTACAAGTTTTACAATAAATTAATTCTAGATTCATGCAGAGTTGTGTATTTTATATTGTATATCCCTATTCGGATTCCTACTTCCAGAAAAATGGACCGAAAGGACGAGTAGTTTCATAATTTTCATTTCTTTTATCCGGATTCTACTCTGGCTTGGCAATGTTGGTGGAGTGGAAAGTGGAATAGTTTTTGCTAGAGCTAACCTTGGCTGCTTACGCTAGATCTGCTAGATTAATCATTTTGCATAAAAACTACTAAAAATACAGATTTGATATGATGTTTAACCCTGTGGAATGAGTAATGAAATGAATGAAGTAGGTTATGCCATATAAAATTTCATATTTTATAAAATTTGCATATTATTATTACATCACACCCAGTAATGTAAGAGAAAGTTTATATTAATATTGTACGTTTATATCGCTACGAAGGAACTACATAGTAGGAATTTCGGGCAAGTTTCCCTATCCTGTTTTTACGTTTTTTCTTTTTCACAGTCAGCAAAAATGCAAGCATTTCATGTCGCAGTCCATTCCCATTCATTGTTATATTTTTCATGAATGCAAGCAAGCCAAGCTCAAAAGACGAAGAAAGCTTTCAAAAGGAACAAAGATTGAAGTTTGCTACAATGTTGTTTGTTTGAGTTTTTGGGAGGGATCGAGATGGAGTTGGGAAAGTTTGGATGAATTAAATAAATGGCTTTTCTCGGAAAAGGAGAGGGAAAACTAGAATCGTCTCCAAGGAAGAAGAGAGCTTGCAGAAAAGTTCAATTTTTCACGCTCTTTGTTCTCGATCAGTATAATACAAAATACATAATAAGATAGCACACAATTTTACAAAGCAATCGGAATCACAGTAAAGTGTCCCTTTCCAGAGAATGCCTGACATGAGTGTCTAATGTCCCATTCCCATCCCCAACATCCCAAAACTCCCAGTCCCAGCCAGCAGTAGTCCCACATTATGCAGGACGTATCACGTAACGTATCTTCTTCACTTTAAAAATCATAGGCATAATATTAATGGTAACCGCAAACAATCCTCAAACGCACGGTAAAACTGTTGCGTTGTTGTATTAGTAGTAATGTACTTTTACTTTTTACAGTTTTGTTTGTAGTTTTTTTTAGTACACCATTACTTACATTAGTAAGCAACAAGTTTTCCTTACCTTCCCTTCCTCCTTCTCTATTTTATCAGTATTGCAGTAGTAGTAGTGTCGTTCTCGTTGACAAGTCTGACTGTACTACTGCGATCTGCGATGCATGCAACTATGCATTAATAATAGTGGAAGTGCATTGATTTTTTACTTCTTGTTTTATGAATTGAATCTCGAATCTGATGCCCATCATACCCATATATCCTTTTTTCTCTTCTCATCTCTCGCTGACTTGGCTCACTTTATAAAAGAAGGTGCATTTTTCATGTGCTTGCTGTGGTGTGGTGTAGAAAAGGCCATAGCCGTACACAGGCACCATCTACATATGATATCAACCGGTACCCTGGGTAGGTGAGTTTTCAATTGTTGAGGCTAATGTATTTTAAATGGCCATATATTCTGTATATAAGTGTAGAGGATGGGGGTAGGTGGGTAGGTAAAAGGCCGATTTTGTGTTGATATCATATGTAGATGATGCTAGAGCAGAGCAGAGACAGACGAGATAAAGGAAAACGTGTAGTAGTGTAGTCTCATATACACAAACAAAACGGCAACGAGTGATGGTTGGTATTTGGTTTTGGTATACTTTTTCTGTATTTTTAAACCCGCGGAAATACTGCCATTCATTCAGTCCAGTCACATTCAGTGCCATTCCATTTCTTCGTCCTTGTCCTTTTGCATCCGTCAATTCTTCACGCTTCTTCAGCAACGCTAAAAAAGTGAATTTTATCTTTAATCTTTTGTTTGTCCCCTGTCCCTCTCAAAGTGAATTCATTCTTTCTTTCTGTGCCCAGGAAAACAGCAACACCGGTTCGCTCCAGTTCGTCGAAGTTTGTAATCAATCATCGTCGTGAACCTAACTACTACATCGTTTTAATTTTTTCTTCAAATATTTGACACTTCAAGAAATATAATTGTTTCGGTTTTGCTCGGTAAGATATTTCTGATCTACGCATCTATCTATGTAGTGAATTTGAAGTAAATTGTTTTGTTGTAATAGATGCAATCAGTTAGATGAAATTAGCTTTAAAGTCTTGTACATAATCTGAATTTAAATTAAACGGTCCGGATCAAATCTTTCTGCTGTTATAGGTGACTTCCGTGTACTATCCAACTCGTCCGAAAGAAAGAATCCAGTTTGTAACAAAATGGCACGCCCTAAGAAGGATGCTGCAGAAAAGTCTGAAGGTATGTAGTTCGAATTACTAACAACTAACTAACAAAGCTTGGTATACTGCCAACAACGCGTATTTCGATTTTATGTGAAGAATCAAACATTTTCTGCAACATCCAATCATCAATAACTTACGTTAGGTCTCCTATTTCTTTAGGCTTGTCATTAGATCGTTTAAAGTGTTTACAGATAAGTAAACTATATACGAATACATTCCACAATGCTTTACAAAGAACAAACTAAAAGGTTAAGATTTTGTGGAAAAGGTTTGCGGGAAGGTAGTAAGTAGTAGAATAATTATTTTGTTTTTTTGGTTCCCAAATTGGCTCAGCCGCTGTCGCTCCGACTGCTTCAGGAACTGATGAAGCAAAGAAAACTGCCGGAAAACGAAAGGAGAAGACCACTGATGCAGCAGCTGCACTACCAAAGCGGACTCTTCGGTCCAACAGTACTCCAGCATTGTTGGTCGAACCGGCTTCAGGGGTAAGTATTCCATTATTATGACGGTTGACCAGTTGCTAGTAACATATCAATTACTGATCACTGATTAAAAATCATTTAAAATTACCGATATCATTGAAGAAATGTTTGCTTTTTATTCAGTATGCTGTGAAGCAGGCTGCTAAAACCAAGGCGAAGAAAACAACTTCAGTCCCTGTGTCAGATGGTCCAAATGATGTAAAGAATGAAAACGGCATAGCTGAGCAGACAGAAAAAGCAGAGAAGAAGACTGCAGAGAAAGGTGGCAAAGGAAACAAGAAAGCTGCTGCAGGTACTGCTAACGGGAAGACTGACAGCGAGGACGTGAAGCAGGAGACTACTGAGATCAATGGTCATTCGAAGGAAAAGGAAAGTTCTAAACCGGTGAAAACAGCAGGCCCTGTGCGAAAGAAGAAGGCCGAGGAGGAGAATGGATCTGTTGAGACAAAAGTTGAGTCTCAGCAAGAGGAAGTTGTTGCTTCTGAAAATGGAAATCCGAAGTCAGCCGCTGGAAAAGGGGGTAAGAAAAAGACTGAAAAGGGAGAAGAAGTCGTGGCTCCAAAAAAGCCTAAAAAGGAAACTCCAAAAGCAGCAAAATCAAAGAAGACTGAAGCCGACGAGGAACCTGAGGAAGGTGCCAAACCTGCGACCGCTGAAACCAAGAAGGCTAAAGGGAAAGCAGCGGCTGTGAAGGAAGTAGCCATCGAGCATTGGTGAGTGAGCATGAATGAAGAATCTATTAATTTTCCTTTTTGGTGAATTTTTGTTTTCGGAATTTGTTGTGCATGTGCATGAGTAATTTTGCATGTGCTACGTGTAATTTAATTAGTCACTAGTGTATTTGTTTTTGTTTCACTCTTTATTTTTTGTTATAAAATTCATCTGCATGTTGGATAACACAGTAGATCTTGACGTGTGTTCGGCAGGAATGCGGAGAGGGTGAAGAATCTTCTTCTACCTTTCTGCAGTCCTTCGGTTGCTTTCTCTGTCAATCAGAAGGCACCTCGCAGAGGGTCTTTTGAAATAACTTTACTTAAAACGAATAATGAAGGTACACGACATTGTTTGTTTCATTGTACGCATATGTATCGATTACGTAGTAATAAAAATTAAAAATTCTTTTTGTTTCGTAGAAGAGGTCATTTGGTCTGGTGTCAAACGAGGTCCACCCCGCAAAGAAAAATTCCCCACTGATGAACAAGTTCTGGAGTTAGCAGAATTTATTTCTACGTCTAATTAGCAGTAATATTACTTGTATTTTCATACGTTTGCAGAATTTTAATGATTAGGGATGAAAGTTGTGAGTTTTGATTATTTACTATTACAGTGACTATTATAATTTAGCATACTTATTTCTGAATGTAGTTTTCTGCTATTTCAATTACATTATTCTTTAATATTTTTGACATGTTAGTTTATATCATCTCTGTGTATACTGTGTAATGCCCTTTTAGTGTAAGATAATTGATTCTATCTGTATTATTAATTGAACTCGTGTTTTATTTCCTTATGAAAATGTGATTTCATTTTTAATGATGTGCATAGCTTAAACTCATTTGTGGCTATATACTGATTAGCGATTTCATTGTAATCGAAAATGATATTATTGTTGAGATTCTGGTATATAACATGTCTTCAATTTAATGATTTAAAATTCGAATGGTAATAAAAGGAAGCAGATAATTACAGTAAAAATAGTTATACTTAATAAAATTAAGTCTTTATTTTGCTTAGAATGTAGCGTTATTTTTTAGGAACAAAGCACTTATCTTGTGATGGGGAGGAGCGGAGAGACAGTTCAATACAAACTTACTTCTTGCATCATACTCATGCCCATCATCTCGTACTTTAAGACATAATTAATTAATTGGGTCATGTGTACAACAAATACTACTACTGCACTGTTACTGTTACTACTGTACAAATTAATTCACATTTTATTTTATCGCGTCGGCAATTCGGCATTACATGTTTATAGGGTAGAATACGCACACAGGCGACCAGCAGCGATCCCGGATTCCCGGCTGGCTAGAGTGGCTTATATGCATCGAGTGGTGTGCTGCTGGTGCGGTGATATGGGATGGATAATGAACTGCGACTGCGAACAAACAGCTGCCTTTATTATGTTATTTTGTAGGAAAAAATAACTTGACGAGAGATTCTCTATTGTGACTTTGTGATTACGTACGTACAAACAGCACAACATGACAACTATCATCTGTACTTTGGACTTTTGGATCTTGCTGTAAGTGATGATGATGTCAAATAAAGTTTATAATTAATTAAAAGCAAGGTAAGGTTTCCGTGGCCTCGTTTAGCAATTTTAAATTAGAACCAGGATGTTTCCTTGTAATATTAATATTTCCGAATTCCTTCATTCATAAACTGTTTTCCTATTTATATTTAGTTGAGAAACGTTCACCCTTGTAGCAGAATCTGAATCTGTGCATTTTGACATCCGGGTCGTCGGGTCTTCTAGCAAATAATTTTGGCAAACTACAAGTAAGTTTCATATTCTTTTCTAAAAAAAATAAAACAATAAAGGTTAAATCTATTTTGGTTACAATAGTTTTGATAAATCCATTACAATCGACAATTAATTGTTATTGCTAACGTTATTTAGGCTCAATGTGTTCCAAGAATAATAGGATAAATGAAAAGGTTATGGACATTGCAGGGAAAGAGAAAGTGAAGATAATTCGACTTCGTATTAATTTGGAACTTCATATTTTGGTTTTCAGAATCGCATTCAAATTAAGCAGTCATGTCTCTGAGAGCTCTTGTAGGAGTTAAGCGAGTTATTGATTATGCCGTAAAGGTACGTAAATCGAAATAAAATGGATTTTTAATAAAATGGTAGCTCATCATTGACAGAATCAGAATGAATAATGTGAATGCAAATATTACTTTAACATTTAATGTATTATGTTCTTAAGAATATTCACCGAAATATTTGCAATCACAGACAGACATCGTTCGACTGGCCAAAGCTAAATTAGATGTTTTAATTAAAACTTTTCAGGCAATCGATGATGACTGTAACCAAACGGCACAAATGGCTGCTGCGTACTTGGATTGGCCACAGGCTATGTTTGCTTCAAAAGTAGAGCAGGATGGAGATGGAGATCAACTAACAGTCACTAGGGAAATCGACGGTGGACTTGAAGACATAAAAGTAAAGCTTCCAGCTGTGATTTCAGCGGATTTGAGATTGAATGAGCCTCGATATGCTACATTACCGAACATTATGAAGGCCAAAAAGAAGCCGTTGGATAAGAAAACACCGAAGGATCTGGGTGTTGAAATCGCATCCCGTATTCAGGTAGATATGTAGTAAATTAATAGAGTGAACTCAATGAACTGAAAAGAAGTACTTAATACTAAATCGATTTTTAATTTATCCTTATTAGGTGCTATCAGTTGAAGATCCACCGGTGAGGGAAGCAGGCCAGAAAGTGGAAGACGTAGATGACCTCGTTGCTAAGCTGAAGAAACTTGGAAGAGTTTAAATTATTCAAGTACATACACAAATGAATCCAAAAATGGCAGGTTTCGCTACGTGATTTAAGTTGGAAATAAATACCTATGCACAATTGTAGAATCCTGTGGTTGTAAGTCATATAGAAGCACATTTTAAATGTGAATCGGAGGAGCTTTGGCTAAATTAAAAAATTAAAGAAATAAATACGTAGTACTTAAAACAACGCAGTGTCGTCTTCTGTTTGTTAAAGTGTTATTGTTGCAATAAATTATTATTTTCATTTATTAATTTTATATGCAGAAACTATGTAGCAGATGTAAAAATAGAAAATATGCTTGTTTGACTATTGACTAGTAGTGCATAGTGTCTGCAAAGGATGTCTTACAGATTGCACAGTTTAGTGACTAGTTCTCTCTTGTGTTATTTATTTTATAGAAAAATTGCCATGAATACTTCGTAATTTTTTTGGTGCAAGACTTAAATTTAAACGGAAATGTTACCTTCCCTTCCTTCCTCCTAAAAGTCACTGTCGCCCAAAATTGTAATTTGAATTCAATTTAGTATGTAGTATTTTTTCAATCCATCAACAATATTTTTAAAAAATACTAATCCTGTTTTGCAAGGCAAAATGCCCAATTTACACAAATCGCACAATGAGTCTACCATGAAATCGCTGGAAGGCATTCGGCACATCACTACGGACGAGGAACTGACTACGCAGATGAAGAATGTAGGTCCCGACCATTTAATAGTGGTGTACTTCTCTCTCCCATGGTGTGGTTCCTGCCAAAAGATGAATCCTGCAGTGGAAGCACTGAGCAGTAAGTACAGCGAAGCAACGTTTCTTCAGGTGAATGCAGACAAATGCCCATCCTCAACCAAGAAGCATCACGTGACAAAAGTTCCAGTGTTCCTCCTGTTTAACAATCGCATTAGATTGGACCGTGTAGAGGGAGCCTCTCCTAGTGAGTTGGAATCGAAAATTAGGCGTAACTTAGCTGACATTCATTTCCAAGTTCAAGGTCTCATTCCACAACCTAAAGTCACAATGGCTGCAGTTGGTCATCAAATAAAAATGTCGGACGTTACCCCATACATGGACAAGCCGCAATGCAGATGCGTAAATGATTTGGCCCCGACCCCATTCCAAGCATTTCTTGATGGGAAGAAATTGATATCTGGAAGAGGCGCTGGAAGAATGATTCTGGTGTATGCGTTTAAAGAGAAAATGGTTATCTCTGGGATCAAAATCAAAGCTCCTGTATACTCTGCACCGAAGGTATTGCGCTTCTTTGTTAATCTCCACAAAGTATTGGATTTTGCAGCCATCTCTCAAATGTCATCCACGCAAGAAATTAGGTAACCTTTTACCGTATTATTTTCTTGGATATTTAATGACACTTTCTAGCAAAAATAATTGCGACAAACTTCTTTCTTTTTGAATTTTTGATTGCAGTTTGGGAGAGGAAGATCTTGGAGGGGATCATACAATTGAGTTGAAGTCTGGTGGTCTTGTTGGAATTCAAAATCTTCAGATATACGTGCCTGAGAATATGACCAAAAATCGGAAAACTGAAATTGATTCGCTAATCTTATTGGGAGCTCCTATGGCCCTTACTTCTTATGCTAATGCGGAAACGTCTGAAACCGAAATCGTAATCCGGGGAAGTGGAACTTACTCCAATGATGAGGATTTCTATACACATGAAGAAGATGATGAAATTACTGACTACATAGATGCAACACCAACCCCAGTTTCACAACAACAACGCCCAGGACCTTCAAAAAAGAAAGGCGAATTTCATTCTTATAATTAGAACCGTCTCTTGTGTCACGTGATTAGGACATTACTCGATTCATTACTCACATACAATAAAAAATTGTCAGTAATTTAAAAAATAATATTTGCGTAGCTATTTAAAATAAAGTATTTTAATTTAATTTTAATTAACATACCAATACCAGAAAGATGGTGTTTTTTAGTATCCGTTTATTTTTAGATATGAAAACATAGACTAATATATTATGCAATGTATGTTGTATGGTAGCAACACGTTCGACATTATAAAAAAGCATTTTTAGTATTAAAAATCTGTACTTTCTTTCCACAACTTCGAAATAAATGCGTCATTTGTCCAAAATGAATTAGAAATGTTGAGTGTTATATTAGATTTTTCAAAATTTTATTTAAAACAAAAATGTTGATAGGGAAAACAAAAATGATTACATATAAAAACCGGTTTTGTAAAAGTTTGCCTGGTAAACTAATCTAATCGATCATATAAACTTTCACGTTTTAAACGAGCTAACTCAACCTCATTCTCATTGTCTTGAATAGCCCAAGTATTTCGCTGTGGAATTATAGGATTAAAAATAAGTATTTTTTAAACATACTATATTATGCCAATATTTTTTGTACCAGAATAAAGAAATATTTCAGTAAAACGTGACATCATATCATGACAATCAGCTCGGCTTACCCTCGACACTATAGCTTTGTCCATAATCGTATGCAGAATGTGAAGTCGCCTCCTCCACAAAAAGCGTTCAAAATCAATGGAACATAAATCCTTGAAAATATTCTCCAGGAGGATTTTCTCTCTGAAAAGAAGTATAATCACTCTGTTTCGGATCCTGTTTTAAATTGAATGAAAATAATTTTTGCATTTTATTGTTATTACCTAGAATCTTTTGCGACAGGAAAATAGTCAGGAACAGTCATTTCTGGTTTTCGAAGGTCTATATACTCACTATTCTTATTATGTATGGCCCCTGGTCCGACTTTCGTTCCATTCAAAACTGCATCCATGTCTGCAAATACATCTTTGAATTCATCCTTTTCTTCCGCATAAACAAGAGCTTCCTTATGCTTCCTAACCTCCGTTTCTGCCAAAGTAATCTGGAAGTTGTCCACAAGAACGGCTACAAAAAGACTGCAAATGAATGATGAAATGCGCCATCATCATGCAAGCGTTCTCGTTTTTAAAATTTTAAATGATAGGAACTATAAATGAGGGATAAGTGTATACTTGAGGAAGACAAGATTCTCAATAATTATATAAGAGAATAAGTAAATGAACATGATCCAGTACTGGTGATTATCCTGTGCGTGGGGTAAATCCTGCATCAACTCAAACCAGTCATCCAACGTCAACAATTGAAAAAGTGTGACAAAGGATAACCATAGGTCTCCAAAATTACTGGGAGAATCCTCAGCAAATAAACCACGTCCCATTACAGCAAACACGAAAATGAATAAGGACATGAGGATGGCAATGGAACCTTAAAAATATTTAATATTTTTAGCAGTTTGCCCCATTTATGACATCACCATTCAGACTTGAGATTCAGATAACTATTTATATTATGCTTCTTATTATTTGCCATCAGAAATATTATCATACCCAAAGAGAGCATACTCTGGAAAATGGTTGTTACGATTACTTGAAGATTCGGCAGGAACTTTATTATACGAAGTAACCGAAGAGCCCTCAAACTTTTTAATACCTTGAAGTAAATATTTGCATTGATGTCTGTGCTCAACGCTAATGTTTTCGTAATTAGCTCAACAGTTACTTCCCTAAACATTTTATAGTTTAAATTTTAATTANCCCTCAAACTTTTTAATACCTTGAAGTAAATATTTGCATTGATGTCTGTGCTCAACGCTAATGTTTTCGTAATTAGCTCAACAGTTACTTCCCTAAACATTTTATAGTTTAAATTTTAATTATTATTTAACATTAGAAATTATATGCGTTTTAGTATCATGTATATTTTTGTTTCTTACACAAAATTCACAGTAATAATCAATATATCCAAAAGGTTCCAAGGCCTTTTGAAATAGTCCTCCTTGTAAATCGTAATTTTGAATGTCGCTTCCACAACGAAAATGCCGATGATACAATTATCCAAAACAATCAACGGATAAGCTAAAAGAAATATTTAATTTGGGGTATAATGAGACTTCCTGCAGTAGTAAGCTAGTCCAGTGCTATTAACTATTAGTTACGTTCATTATTATCACGTAATAAATAACTAAGAATGTACAATTACCTACCATAAGTAATGAAGATCTTTTCAAATGTCAACAGAAAGATTCCGATGATGGAGACGATAATAGTGACAAGCATGAACTGGACAAAGAAATAACTATTGATAAATTCGTACAACATTTTCCTTCTTTCGTCCGCATTATGAAGATATTTTTCTCGATTCTTTGTTTCCTCGTATGCATCCATCAGTGCTTGCTTTTCCATCTCGTCTTGACAAAGCTCAATAATTGCATTAAACTCTTCCTCTGTGATATCACTTCGTGAGCGGAACATCGCCAAAGCACATTTTACAATATACTTTGGATCCGTCAGCACCTTCTTCAACGGAGGATATATCTGGGTTATTGTGTCTTCTTCCTCCTCCTGGGTTCGAAGGAACAAGTTGCTAATCCCTTTCGTCACAACATCATTCATCTTCTTATCAGCTTCTGTTTTACGCTTTTGAATTTCTTCCAACACCGTTGAATCTTCCTCGTCTTCCTCCTGCGTTGGTGGAGGATCTGTTTCATCATGGTGGTGATGACGGTAATGATCCTGATCCTTCTCTGTTTAAAGTTTTAATGTTTTGTATTAGTTTTTACATATATATATC
>JAHZNJ010001573.1:3303-15675 GCA_027744475.1 Lepidocyrtus cf. sotoi NNG-2020 | reverse complement strand
ATGCTAAATGCCAACATGATTTCCTCAGCTAAAGCGATCTTTTACTATAATGTGTAATAATAATTTCCATGCAAAAAATTGTAAATATTTTGACAGATGCAGGAAAGTAATAATGCCAATGCTCCCTCAATGAAATGTGACGTTGTTATCATCGCATCGGCTAATAATATTGCATAAATTTAGAAATTAGGCAGACAAGGTAATGGTAAGTACTGCTACAAAGAGAGAGAGAGAGAGAGAGAGAAAGAGAAGACCAAATGCATTATTATCATCATTTCATCGCATCATCACAGTACGTAACACGCCCCATCACAAAACATCAGCAATAAAATATCCATAAATAACTTTTATTTGTTTATTTAACAAGTCTCGTAGTTTTCTAAAAAAAAGTCGATATGTGAAGGTTAGCTGACTTGCTTGGTTAAGTAACCAATTTGTAAAAAAATTCTTTGCAAGCTTCAAGATGATATTATTGATAACAAAATATTATTTGACCATTACTTTTGCTGAAAAATTGATCAACATAACTTGATAATTTGAACCCCTACAGTTTTTACATCATTCATAACTTCAAAAACTTTTAAGCCTCCTCTTAATAAATGAGCTAAAACACAAGTAGAAACTAATCATAAATCCTGATTTGCTGAATTGATCTTATAATTAAATGTCTAAAAATATAATTTTTATTGAATAAATGAAAATGAAATAAGGCGTGTACCTCCGTGTACTTTAGAGCAACGTGATTACAAAGACTAAAACATTTAAAAATTGCGTATATATTGAGGATAAACATTTGTATTTTTAAATGTATCCAAAAATATCTGTAAGCGTACGTATTAGTTTACTTACTTAAAAGCAAGAACTTTTTAAAATTATTGCAGGGATTACTTTTGGAATTTGTATTACTAGAACAATACTACATAAATTGACATGATACACGATTTAAGTTCTACTATTACCATTCAATTCAATTCAACATCATCAATTCATCAATAGTCATCATCATCAGCCCTATGAACAGAGGGTAAAGACTTTAAAATTTGTATGGGGATGGGGATGGGGATGAAAGGGAAGCAAAGTAATAGTAATACGTTGTATTTTATTTGCGAAAGGAATTAACTGGCAATGCTAGGGGGAAAGGGAAGAAGATGCCTTTTAGAGTTTTGATGCTGTGCTATGCTGCTTCTTGCTAAATTAATATAGTCGGCATTTAGTACCTAAGACTAGCCGTTGTATATAGTAAGGAAAGGAACAGTAGTTAAGGCAAAGGGGTAGACAGCCTTTCTTTGATTTGAATGCGAATAAATTACATGCGTGCAAGGATACATTGTTGAGGTAGATTCCTTTCGTAAAAAGGGGAAAAGGGCAAGTGCACAATACATACATATTTCAAACAATGAAGGGTAAAATCTCTTTTATATGAGAATGATTGGACTGGGGTACTCTGCCACAACAGAGAAAAATGATTGTTTTAATAATAATCACGAACGGCCAACTAACTTGAATGAGAGGATGTTGCTTTAGCCGATGATGATGATGATGATGAAGCACAAGTGAGTACACACCTGCGTTTGGTATTTGCAAAAAAGGGGAAAGCATCCGCAAGCAAGGCAAGTGCACTGTATTCATAATAACAAAACAACGCGATCATAATATGAAAGATTGAGTGAGGAATGTGCAAATAGTAATAGTAAAGACTCAAGGAATAGGTGCGTTCTTTCTTTCTATGAGAATTTGCATTGGCTTGCAATAAAGGAGCCTTAGCAAGTCTCTCTGTTTTTGATATCTTTTAGTCTATAAGGCCCATATAAAAGGTGTTCAGCCACCTGTCCATTAATTCAGTTTCGCTCTTTCCGTTGTTCACGCCAGACCTTGACCGGGCTTGTTCTTTCTTTCAAAAGAAATTTTATAAACGTTGCCAGTTCTTGTTTGGAAACAAGAAGTCGCAATATTTCCACAGTAAGTTCATTTATATATTATGAAGAAGATTTTAAAATCTGAAGAAGTTGTTTCTAGAAATGAGAAATTTTGTGTTTTATCTCATCATTGATCATCATCATCAACAAAATTGAAATAGTTTTGTGAAGTATTTGAATTTCAACGTTCTTGTATTATCGAGCGTCACCAAACTGAATTTAAGAATTGACTGTGAAATCTGTTGTGATATACCTAAATACCTGTGCAAAAGGAGAAAGTTTTTTTAGAGGTTGGATTGGAGTTTTTAAAGCTGAAGCTGGAACTTTGAAAAGGAAATTGAAGAACGCTGTTTGTTGTTTGAAAATAAACCTTTGAAATAGGTTTATGAATTTTTGGAGTGCTACAACAATTTTTGGGTTGCCTTTAACTTTCATCGTGTTTGAAAAGCAGAAGTAAATTTGTTGGATCCAGAACGGTTTGGTTTTTATTTCGTGTTTTCTTCTTCACACTTCCACTTCTTCATCACGTCATTAATAGAACCTCATCTCATTTTTTTTCGACAACCATTCTCAAGTCTCCATCTCATTCTTCTATTACTTGCTATACAGCCGTAGTTAAATTAGAGCAAAGTCAAGAAGTTTGTGAAAATTCATAACTTACATATTCATAACTCAGAAGCGCAAGAACAACAGCAGAACAGCCCCAGATATCAGTTTTCTTTTCAATTCAAACTGCATTACTTACTTACTAACTCACTTTTTTCAAACGTATTTATGATTGCCTCAGATTTTTAATTAAAAAATGCTATGTTTTCATGGTGGTATGGCACACTCATAAATCATCGTTGCATGTCCGAGAAAATGCGGCGGACGAAAAACAAAGTATAAGGCATTTCTTCCTACAAGAATGCAAGCAAAAACCTGTCTTATCTTTGTTTGAGGCAAACATAGAATCGGCGTCCTCTCTTCTGCTTGCCGACGTCCTCATATTATTATGCCTTCTGGTTAAACAGGGATTATTAAGCCATTCTTGCACCGCATAACACCACAAACAAAAAAAACTATGCTAATTTTCCTTTTTCTTTTAGTAAGCAAAAAGAAAAAAGAAGGAAGAAGCTCTTTGAAGGGGATAAGGCTCTTAGCTAGGATAATAAATGCATTCAGAAAAATCACAGAAAGTAAAGATAAATATTCTTGATAGATGTGTAAAAGCTTTATCAAAAATTGTTCGTACGTGGTCGGTTCGTTTCTCTTAAAAAGCAGAGAAAAAAATTATGCTACAGTTTACTCAAATCAGTAAAGAAGTAATAGCAAAAACGATTCTGTTTCCTTGCAAAAAAAACAATGTTTATTCCTACGTTTAATACAGCTGAAATATTAAGTATTTCGCATTAGTATTTTCATTATTATTTTGTAAAAGGTTTACTGATCTGATAGTAATCATGTTATGAAAAATATGTATAGTAAGAAGAACAAAACATAAGCCTGATCAGTAAATAAATTGATATTATTCTGTTTTTGGATTCTCATTGATGTGAGGGCTGAGAAAACACGCTAAGAAACTAGGAATTGAGATCAGAAGAAGACGAGCATGTAAACATTGTTTGTTGCGGAGTTTTAAAAGTAGATTTTGCTGTTCTATTGAAAAAAATTAACTCAATCTAGTAAAAAAATTATAGTAAAGAGGAATATTATTTTTTGAAGGAAGAAATGCCAAACTCATTACACATACCTATGTTATGTAGGTCATTAAAATACAAACAGAAATGCATTATGATTTTTACTAAAACATTGTAAATTGTTAAAGAAGTAACGGCGATTTGATTGAAACAATTTGTTTTTTAGCAGCAACAGACAGGAACATGCATTACTAAGCAAATGTTTTCTTTCTAGATCTTCTATAATAATAAATAATACGTAAATAAAGTATTCATTAAAAAATAAATACGTAATAATTTAAAATTATCTTCTAAAAATGAGGAGGAGAGGGAGAACTCACGCATGCGTGGCCTACACCCATAAACCATCATTGTTTATAGCTATTATTCAATTTACATGTGAGTATTGAGTATTATTATAATATTTTTTCAAGTAAAAATTCATATTACGTAGGAAAATCCCGTTCTCTACTCCAATCTGAAACCCTTTTAGACTTTTGTGTGCCAAATTAATTCATAAAGAAGAATTTAAGAAGAAAGAGTTACTTACTCACATAATACAATAATAATCAAGTTGGTAGTTGATGGTTGATGCTCCTGCTTACACCTTTTGACCGAATTTCACTCTTTGCCAACAACAGCAACAAAACTTGCTTAGAAAAAATGTGAATTTATCTTCTTTCATCATTTATTATTATTATGGCAAAATAAAGTAAAGGTTTCACTGCCAATTCTCAATTTCTGCTGACTGAGGGTCGGGACAGAATATTTAAATGAAATCATGTAATGAATCATTCCATTTTTTCTCGCTGTTTCTTGAAGAGGACAAAAGAGAAGAGAAGACTCCTCCGGAATACAAAATTTTTAAGTGAATGATGCAAGTCAAGTTGCTGAAAAATTCCTCTAAATAGTCCGGCCGGTTTTTCTTCTTACATTTTGTAGTGGTATGTCTGAAAGAAGATCACGTTGTAGCTTCCTTCAAAGGACATTTAATTTTTTACCTGCTGTTTTTGCTTTGCTGCAGAATAGAATGAATGAATGTGGCACAACACACTCATCATTCACCAGCCGCTCAAATTAAAGAAGAAAACTAAGCAGAATAATAATAATAATGCTGTATCACTATCTTCTTATTGATCGATATTTTATTCACCAATAACAGTATTATCTTTATACTATTTGTCAAGCGGATGACGACGACCGCGACGACGAGAAGCAAGAGTTGAGGAGGATATCAGCAAAAATATATGCATTTCTTATCGTTTAACTATGCAGCTTTCTTTTTCATACGTAGAAGTGAGAAAGAGACAAGGATAAGAAAATAAGTTTCCTGTTTAGCCAGCAGAAAACTCGTTTTTTGTAGCGAATAAAGAATCAAACGCTGCACCTTGGTATTTTCTACATAGCTCGTTGTTTGTCTCACTTGAACATTCATAATATAAGTCAGTTTATCACTAGGTTAGTAGGAAACTGTTAAGGGTTAATGCGGTTTCGTCATAAAGGAAACGACAAATGTCTATTACAAAAAATAGCGGCAAAAAATATAAAAAAAAATTCTCCAGGCCAAACTGCATATTACATACCAAAAAATTGAATTTGTTATGTGAAAAAGTATGGGAACAGAATGAGTGACAAGTAAATAGCCGATAGCTTGCAAAGTCTCAACTTGCCCCAATCATCAATTTAATCATCCCTTCTCACTTTCTTTCTTTCATTACGTATCAAATAGGTCAGTAGAGTCGTAAATTACTTCCCTTCGTTAGTTTTTCACCTTTTATCCTTATCTGAAATCAATTTCAGAGTTATTAGCTTAGAACTCTAGCGCGTTCCTTCTAATAGAAGAAAAAAATTAATTGATAATTTACCCTTATGCTTCTTTTGCATTATTGACCCAACCTCAATATAAAACATTATTAGTGCTTTTGTGTGTGGGGGAAATGAATGATTCTAAAGCAAAAAGATAATGATTGTGATTAGTATTTAGTTTTAGTTATTAGAGTATAATAGAGTATAGCTTCAGTAAGTAGTTGAAGTTGAAAATCTCAGGTACAAAAAGCGTTTTTAAGAGAAACTAGTAAGGCGTAATGAAAATGAATAGAGAAACTAATTGATCTTTAGTTGTTGTAGAACAAGTATTGTGTAGTAGATAATTTCTTTTGCGCCATGGCCGTTACCACCCCACAAAAAAGAAAATATTTTGTATCACTTCTGCTTTTAAAAATGAAAATTGATGAATGAGTAAAATAAATTTTACTTATATCTTCATTCAAGCATCACATCAGCAATAATATTCTTTCCTCTATAACTAATGTGTTCATGTGAGTGCAATTTTGTGTAGTGCCTATCATGCATACACAATACTGACTTGTTAGTAATGAGGAATTTGGAAAACAGTCGAAAGTCAAAAATGTAAAATTAAATGCTATTTTTCCCAAAAGAAATATATTATCCTACACGGTACTTACACTTGCTGCAGCAGTTGTCTAGTATTAAAAGGGCTTTACAACAGGTTCATCTCAGCATGATTAACTGGGCTATCACGTACTCAATAACAGCAATATGCAATATAGAAAAACAAGCGATCAAGCAAAAGGAGAAAACGTTGCTGATTTAAAATCTATGTAAAAAGGGAGAAAGACAAAGACAGGTTTCTTGTATTGAATTGAAGTTTTCTATTACAAACTTATTAGGTACCACCACCTAGCAAAACTTCATCTTCTCCTTCTTCCATATAAAAATGATGAATACATAAACCACCACCACCAAGGCAAAATAATAAACAATGATAAAAAATAAATAATATTCCTCTACAATAGATTTCAGAATAAAAAAATCATGTATACGTAAATAATATGTTGTTAGTGCGTACGTTGTTGTTGTTGTACTACAGTACACACTAACCAAATAACATTTTCAACCTTTTTAGTCACCTAATCTCACCTCTCGCTTTGAAATTTTCTTCTCGTTTTCACCTAGAGAGCCTTCACAATAATTCGCATTGATAGATAGATAGTTACAGAGATAGAGAATAGATATTTTATGTTGAAAAAGCTGGTAGCAGCAAAAATACCTGTTTTTTCATCGACGAAGAAGGTGATCTCTTCTGATCTCTCTTCTTCATTTTTTTTGTTTTTTTTTCAACCTCATTCATTCATTTTTACTATTGCGTCTACTACTACTACTACTACTACTCTTGCACGGTTGTTGTACTATCAAATATCAACCACCACCTTAAAAAATCTTTTAAACTCTTTTGCTGAAAAATGTAGTAGTAGATGAAGAAGGAGAGATGCACTTTAGCCTCATTCATAATATATCATGATAATCATCATCATAATATCCTAATATGTGTACTCTCCTTACAGAGAAGAAGTAAAAGAAGAAGAAAGAAACTTAAGTAAAAAACTCTTTTAACCTTAACCATCATCCCTTCTTCTCTTTCTTTTTGGTTATTATTATTATAAAAAATTTACTTGTAAAACTTAAAACTGATAGTATTTTATTGAGGTCTGTTATTTCATTGTGGATTTTTTTCTTCTTCATGCATTTTAAATTCATTTTTAAGTGTACACATCATCATCATCATTATCATCATCATATCATTTGATATTATCACGAAAGCCTTATAGTAGTAGGAGTAGAAATGCAAAAATGCTCTCTTAAAAAAGGATCAGAAGGTGCAATATGCAGAACGCATCTTTAACTTCAGAAAGATGATGTTGATGATCATATCATATTTTCTTTTTCAATATTATTATCAAGTAGTGCAATAGTAATGTATGCCACAAGCAAAAAACAAAGTTTTTTCTTCATCTTGTTGGCTAGAAGGAGAAAAAATGAAAGAAGAAAAAAGTTATTAGACCACGAAATATGTAGTATGTGTTGGATGCATACATGTTTCTCTCTGACTCTCCGGCACACATGAAGAAATATGAAAAACGAGTGTTTGTAGCGTTTCTGATTATCCACGTAGGTTTTTTCCGCAGAGCGAGAGAAGTAACAACGCAAGTAGTCAGGTATATTTTGCTTAATATACTTAATGTGTGCGAGCATAAATTGCACATTTGCAAAAAGCAAGTATATATAGAAAAATTATGATTATTATTATTATTATGATAATAATGAGGAGAATGATAAAAGTAATAATAAGTGGAGCTGTTGGCCACTGTTCCTTATTGTTTCATACACAGAAAATGATTAACAAACCAAGATTAATTCTTCTTCTTTCTGATTGATGATGAGACGGTTTAAGATGAGTTGTTTTGCGCATATTTCACACGCTCATATTATCAGAATGGTTCTGTTAAAGTTGAGGTGATGATGATGAAAATGATGTGGGGGAAACGAAGGGAAAAGCAGACATGATGAAGGCTGCTGTGCGGAGGGAGAGAAAAGGGTGCTAAATGCTAATAAATAAAGATGGGGGAGAAGAGATTCGTTTTAAGCTTTGTTTTTTTTTCAAAATGAGTATGGCTTGTTGAAGGGATCTACAAAAATGTGGATACACTGCATTATGATGAGAAAGCTCAGATTTTGTATGAAAAATGTTAAATGTAGTTAGCAGCAGGTAGTTTTTGAAAAACATTTTTTAAAGTGATCATAATTTGGATCAGTACGGCTGTGTGCGTAACGAGGAGGGATGTATGCACATATACGTAACTTGCACCCAAATTGAATACGTATGTAAAAAAAAAATGTTTGAATCTTAAATTCAAGTTGAAGGCTGAGCAAAAATTAATATATAGGGCAAAAGTAGTGGTGATGAGGATAGGGCGGATAAATCATTAACCTAAATCAAAAAGAAGAAAAAGTAAGGATATTGGGAGCAGATTTTAATCGGATTAAATAAAATAGCAAAAAGAGAAACAAGGTGCCAAAATACTGTAAAACGATTTGATATATTAAAATAGCTTTTTGGTAATGAGGAGCCACGATCCACTTGTCATCTTAAGAATAACAACAAATAGCGTTCTTCGACCGGTTTTCCAGCTACAAAAATCCACTCCAATCTACAACTTTCTCCTACTTTGACAGGTTGAACGAGTTGTCACGTTACAGACAAAAACAACTTCTAGTACAAAAAGTGTTAATAATGAAAGTAAACGTTTCGAATGGGGCACTGTGATAATTAATTTTTCCTAATCTACTTTTTTCCAGGTACGATGAATAAGATATTGTGCGTAACCCTGCTCTGCGTTGCAGCAGCATCTGCAGCCACCAAGACCAAGACCGCAGCTGCCAGTGCCTCCAAACAAAGAGGCTTCGGCATTGGAACCCACGACTACCACCCAGAAGTTGTCTCAGTTGGCCATGGTCACGATCACGGATGGGGTGCATCTAACCACGGTATGAAAGAGAGAAAGTTTTCGAGCTACGAACTAAGACTAAGTATCATTGTGATGAAAATCAAATATTTCATTGTGTTTTATTCTGAATTTCTTTTCTCCAGGAGGTGAATACCCAGCTTTGGCTGACATTGTTGCCCTTGTGTTGAACTTGTTGGTGCTCGCTGCTTTCGGTGGTTTGGTCTACCTCTTGTTGTCTCCCCTCCTCAGCGACGATGGTCACGGTTGGGGACGTTCCAGCTCTTCCCCTTACTACGATGCCATCAAGGATGGAGGTCTCCTCTCCCGTGTCCTTAACTCCATTGACTACGTTGACACCACCTTCGCCGTCCTTAAGATCTCTGGGGATGGTTGCCGCAAGCGTATTGCCTGTGAAATGGAGCGCACTGCCGGACGTAACAAGGTCTTCAATTACGCCACTGGCTGGTTCAGGTAAGAACAAGAAGACAAAGTGAAAATCTACCAAAAAGACAGAAAAACTAGTTGTTGAGTTGAATAGTTGCATTTTCTTCTATGGCGATGTGGATGATATGATGTATGGTCAACAACCCATCAGCATCCCGAACGACTACAACAACATCGTCATCATCAACATATCATAACAATAATCATAACAATCATAAGAAAGTAGCTCTGGTGTAGCAGCAGAAATGAGAAGCGACTACAAAAACAACCACTATCATATTATGTGGGGGTCTTCAGTGACTGGTTGCCCAACCCAAACCATTTATAAAAGAAGACGAAAATTTCTAAAATGTCTGACTGGCTTACTTCACCAGATCAAAGGAAAAGAGATTCGCGATCGCTTTTCTTTACTAATTCTTGAGCAGAGCATATTTTTTCTTCTTATACGTTCGTCATGATTTGCATGATTTCTCTTTGGTTTCCACTTAAACTTGTCACTGGGTCAGCGTGGTCAATCTGGGCAAGTTTTTCCCCTCTCCCTTATAATAATAATGTTTGGTTGGGCCTTTAAATCATTTCATAAACGAAGAAGAAAAGACGAAGTAGAAGCAGAAAAACCTCTTCTAGAATTTCTTTCATTCATCGCATCGTCGTCGTCAGTTTCATATTCAAAATTCATGAATAGAGAAAAGTTTACGAAGACAACTTGTTCCTTGGCCGAAGGCCATTTTATATTAGAAGCAAAAGAAAAAAATCAGTCAGTATGCCATTGTTGCCAAATTAAAAACAGGGAAACGTGATGACGATGATGATGCGAATGCGACGACGACATTAACATAACGTCACTCGCTTCTCATACCTGTTCTTCGTCGATAAGATTTATGCATGCACACACAACATCAGCAACATCAACGTAAAAAAGGAATTCCTTTAAAAGAAAACTAATTTCTCCTTTTCTTGTTTCGCCCCATAGAAAACAAATGCGCAGCATGGACCTCTACAAGGATGCCGTAAACAATGGTGAGAAGCAAGAGGATTGTACCACATTGTTCCCTGACTGTACCTACACCCTGGTGGATAAGGTTGGAAAGTGGGTGGGAAATTAAGTGAGGAGACTTAGGAGCTCTTTTAGGAACAAATTTTAGGAAATTATTATTCTCAACGTATGAAAAAAAATTAGTCTAAATTATCGTTTTTAAACAATCAGTGAAACAAAATGATTTTTAGATAGAGAAGAAACGAAACAGACGCTTTTATAGGAAAAGAAACGAAAAAATTGTTTGTTACAAATGGGAATTATTATTGGAGAAGATGCAATAGTAATTTTATAATTAATTTCTGTTTTTGTCAGTATCTTATTATGTTAGGTTACGTCATGTCAGCATTCTAATCCTAATCATCTTCATCTGCCTTGTCATTATTATATTATTATATTTTATATATATATAATTTTATATATACCCTAATTATTTGTTGTAATATTATTGTTGTTGCTAATATTATATATTATATTATTTTATAATATATTTTTGTACATGAAATATGTTTTAATCCGAAAAAAGAAGAACCAAAAATATTATTGTATGTATTGTTGTTTGTTGATGTCCCATGCTTTATTTGTTGACCTTAATTTATGAAAATGGACAAGACTATCGTTTTTTAAAAAAAATTGATTTTTCTGTATGACGGTTTATTTTTTTTAACGGTGAAATTATTTTTTTGGTATTATTAGAAAAGAACTGTGTAACCGGTATTATACTATTTATTTTTTACTTGAAATTTTTCGAAGAAGAAACAGCTACGCTCAAACTTTTTTATTAACCTTTTTTTCGCCTCGAGTGCTACTACTACTACTACTATTTTACTAATCGATCGATGTCATCGATAATATATATTTTTGTATACCCGAGTCAAATATATATATATTTTATTATATATTTTAAAGTATAACTTTTTCCGAGTTGCTCTTTTTCTGAAGGAGAATCTCGCTATTTTGCCAAAACAAAGAATAATCAGAAACGAATCGCGCAGTAAATTTTTTTTGTTAAAATATATTTAACGTTAAAGACTCGTCCGTTTGTCTTTCAATAATCCCAAAAAAATCATTTCAATCCACAATCCGACCCGCATATGCTTTAGAAATCAACTAGAAACTTTTTTATGCAATGCATCCCTATTTAAAGCAATTAATCAAATGTTCGATTCATACCTAAAAACAAACTATGAATTGTAGTAATAATTTTTTATAATGGGCATCAGTATATTTTTTGATTCTGTTTCAAATGCATTCAACCAAGGAATTCAGAAAGAATGGATGCATCATAAAACACGACATTAAATAGATGATAAGTTATCTATCATCCCATCCCCATACATCTATAACAGTGATAAATGCTGATCATAATCATTAATAATTCTTTTACCTTCCTTCGCGCAATTTTCTTCAATTGAATAAAACTTTTTTTAATTCACAATCAGTGGTAGTGGTACAGCTTTATAAATGTTGCTATTTTTTGTTAGAAAAATAAAAACGGACTTTTTTAAAAAAAAAGGAGAACAATAAATTATTAGTGCGTCTTTGCATTGTTTCATCAATCATTCATATAGAAAACTGCATAAAAATTAAGCCGATCCTTCTTTTCACCTGGTATAACTTTCACCTTTTACCAAAATACATTTTCACAAAGAGGTTTTAAGATGAGAATTCGTCTATCATCACACTAATCTTTAACAAAATTCCTTCTCCTCCTTCGTTACTAGAAAGATAGGTACTTTTTACAATATATTATAATACAAACCAGAAATACAAACAATAATATGCTAGAGGTTAAGGCAATATTTAAATATTTTATGGAGCAAGAAAAGATACGATTTATTTTGTACAACACCAAAACAAATTATCAACACATCATTAAATTAATAACAACTTTCCTTTTCTGAACTGAAACGTATAAATTATTAATAAATATGAAGTATCAATTTCCAAAAATTATAAAATATAAACAAGCAGAATGGGCATTCTTCTTAAAATGCATTCATTTTATGCTC
>JAHZNJ010001572.1:0-31460 GCA_027744475.1 Lepidocyrtus cf. sotoi NNG-2020 | reverse complement strand
AAACCACCAAGATTTCTCTTGGCATTGCAACAAGCGGATACAAATTCTTCAACAGTAGGTAATAATGCATTGTTGTTGGCCTTATTATAATGATGATGCATTTTTCCATTGTTGGCTTTGCTGCGTGAATACTCTGAGCTCCTCTTCTTACAAAATGACCAATGCTATCTTTCAAAAATTTAATCCATTTTTGTCTACATCATGCCTAAAAGTACACACATGCATAATGGAGGAACCTTTTTTGTCAATGCGAATCCAGATCATCATCAAAGCAAAGTGTCATAGTCAACGTTACCAAAAAGAACTGGGTTGAAAAAGCTTATTAAAAAATTCCTTTTTGCCTGCATTTTAATAATAGGTAATATTATGCATCAGTGTTAATGGACATTTTCCCTAGAAAAAGTGATCCATTTTCATCAAACAGAGACAAGTTTAATTTCCTCTTTGTCGCTCAAGGGATAGTTGATAATAATGAGAAAAAAGAGTGAACTGGCTTGAAAGAGCGAGATAACAAAATATTCGGTTTTTAGTGGAAGTGGTGTCGTAGCTCTCTCTCCTTTACAAAGTCCACGAGAATGACTCACTTCACTACATTTTAGAGCTTCTATCATCAATTCTTTTAAGCAGAAGAGGGAAAGATGACAAGACAGACTAGAGTCGGACGTAGTCGACCGCTGTAAAGTAGTGATGCCAATATTAGACATTTGACCAACCACTAGCAAAGCAACTGCTTCATTCCTAGGACGACATCATTCATTACATCATCATTATGCATGGATAGTAATTTAATTATAATGGACACCCATTTTCCTTTATTACTCTCCCTACATTTTCCTAAATGTTTCGTATATTTTGCTTTGTAGATAAAAAAGAAAGCAAGAAAAAATAATTGCGATGTCAAATGTAGCGGAACGAGCGAGGACGTCGTATATACTTACTATTAGTGTTGTGTTGGCGTTTAATGATAAAAAGCTCCTTTTTTCTTTTCATTTTGTGTTTTAAAAAAATGAATGTATAATTTCGGTGGTCAAAGAATTCTGAATTTACGTGAACTTTTACAATGAGTTTTGCCTACAGTAATGCGCACAGACTGCTCCACAACATTATTTATGATAAAACCATTATGGATTCAAAAAAAATATTACCAATCCGGATACGGATGGACTCTGTAATAATAATTTTGATCCGAACGAACTGTTTTATTATGTATGCTTGCTTGCGTTGCATGCATCACATAATATTATAAATCCTACTTCATCATCATCATTGAAATGTCTTTGGTCTTCTGATAAAAAAATGTCCCGGGGAGAGAAAGGACAAGAAGGGTGATGGTGTTTTGTCCCCTTCTTAATATTCTTTATTTTCGATGCAATGCATACATTAGATTCGTGTTCTTTTTTTAACAACACATTTGAATATTTTTTCCTACGTTATTATTATTTTGCTACTGCTGCTGCTGAGTCATTCCTAATTATAAGCAGAGAGAGTAACGGGTTGATGCATCCTGTGTAGTAGAATAATATATTATCCATAAAAGTAAACGGTAACTTTCCAACAAAATCTTTTAGAGCAAAGCCAATAAAAAGTGGACAATTTAAAGTTTTTTTAAGTGAAAGTAGTATCTGTGTGGTGGTTCAACTACAACAGCGGCAGTTATACTAGTGACACGACGGCAGAACAGAGAGCAAATATATCCAACTCAAAGTTTAATTTTGTCGAAAATAAAACTTTTTTTCATGTGCATTTAAACTTCGTCCTTGACGCATGAATGCAGCTTTTGCCGGGCAACCTTCTGTAAAATAAGCTTCTAGAGAGAGAGTGAGAGGCAAGAGAATCCCTCGTAGTAGGAGGAAGGAGGAGAAAAAACTGGGAACATTTCCTTAAATAAAAGGCTGGCTGCCCGCTGTTTTTCTCGATATTTTTTTTATTATTTTTGTTCATTTTCTTTTTTCACTCTCTATTTTCATTTTGCATTGCAATGCTACTCTCTGGTAAGGCAACCAAGTCTGAATGCTTCAGATCGGTCTGGTGTAGAGAAAAGAAAAACAGAAGCACTGAGACGCTTTCTTTTTTATACTTTTGTACATATGAAAAAATTTACTTGCTTAATAGTACTTATTTTTTCCAGAGATTTAAGTAGCAAAGAAAGAAAAACAGAAAGAGAGAGAGAGAGAGCAGTAGCCATAGTGACGTATATATGCGTACTTACTATTTAGGTACTTTTTTTATTTTACTTTACTTCACTCACTCTCCTCTCCGTTCGTGCATTCGACATGAAAAGCTTCTCGCTCTCTGTGTCTCTCTGCAGGAGAGGATGGATGAGAAGTTACAGAAGGGCAAGGAGAAAATGTGTATCGGTAATGGATTTATTTTTTGGATGGAAAGCCCTTTTTAGTCCAAAAACCCATAAGTGTATGTTGTATAGTATAGTCATCCGAGAACATAAAAAGCTTTTGTTGTCCTTGTCCTCTTGTTGTCGTCCTCGTCGTCGTCATCGTCATTTCTCTCTCTCTCTCTCTCTTCTCTACTCTCTCTGTATGCGGTGTGAATAGGTAGATGGATCGGGTGGATATAAAAATATGTGTTTTGTCCCTTATTCTCCGCTCTCTCTCTCATTCACTCTCTTTCGCTCACTCACTCCAGGCTCCCCATCACCATGCATCCTTACCACTACCACCACCACCAAAAAATGCTTTTCTATTAGAAGCCAAACGAGTGAGAAAAAAATAGGGGGAAAAGTTTCCTCCTCTTTTTTTACTTGAATGAATAAAGAAGGACGTTCGTTTGGTTCGTAAGTGAGTGAAGCTAAAATATATTATATATGTGTGTGCTGTACTTTACTTTTAAACCAGGGAGAATTCAACATGGATTCCAATTATTCCTCCACACAGTATTAAGTAAGTAATAGCATCAGAAACAGCAGCAGCAACAACACCGTCAATGAAGTAGGAAGTAAAAGTAAATGCATGCGATTTCAGGAGATGATCTATCCCAATTTTCAGAAAAAAAGAAAGGAAAGACTTTTCATTTTTGACGAACAATCCTGTATAAAAAACGAAATAAAAATCTGAAGGAATAAAGAATAAAAATACTATGGGGAGAGGGAGGATTGGATGATGGCGAGGAAAGTATACTTATAAGATAAAGAATAACAAAAAAGATAGGTAATCATCATCTTTACTTAGGGCAATGCATGCTTCCCTACTACGATGATGACTCAATGCTGATGTTGCCTCTGTTGAGCGAGCTGTCGGAGATAAACCTTTAACGGGTTATTATGGGATTCGTCCCTGAAATAATTACATGTAAAAAAATCTGCATGATGGTGATGATGATGATGTTTGATCCTTGCCGTTTAGTAAAAGGTTTAGGAGGACAGAAGGTGATTTAAGAACTATTCTCACATTCTGAGTTTTTATATTCCGTTTTTAAAATAGAATGCCTTAGTTATACATTATTGTGTCAAAACGGGTTGGAAATGGAAAGCATTCACTCATTCAGTTTCTTCATTTTATTTGTAAAAGGATTTTTACTCTCTCCTTTTCTCTCTCTTTCTGTCACAGTGACAGATCTTTGTGTTCATTGCTTTAAAAAAATGCAGATGTAGTGTAAGTACGTATGTATGTATCCGTATCTGCATAAGGAGGAAATGAAGAAGGGAGATAAAAAAGTTTATTACTGTATTTTACTATTCCATTATTTTTTGTCCTTCTCTTTTCTCATCTGTAATGTTTCGTTGAATGAGTTGTAGTCAAATGTCTTCTTTCTTTCTATTTTTTTGTTAAGCCATTCTATTGCAGATAACGTTTAATATTTTTGATATGAGAAGAAACAGAGGAACAGTTTGGTAATTTTGAATGATAGTGATGGCGAAGATGGTAACAGATGGAGAAAGTGTTGATGTCCCTCGAATAAAGCTGATCAATGACTGACTTTTTTTTAAGGAGATGGAGGAGTCAGCGGTACAACTGACACGAAACTTGTAGAGAGTGAAAGAGAAAAAGGGATAAATAATATGCTGGATATGAGCATGAACCCAGTCGTTAAAATTCTTCATCGAACGAAAGCTATCCATATATGACTGCATGATTACTCCTCCTCCTTTCCTCCATTTTCCTTTAGTTTTGCTTGAGATCACTACTCTTTTATTGCAAATAGTAACCTTCTTTTTATTACTATCATGGAATAACATCTTTTTTGAAATAACTCAGCTAACGTGGTAGTATTATAAAAAAAGCAGAAGTGGCAAAAATGCAATTGTCAGTTTTACTTTGCACGTATATCATCTGAAAACAAAGCTACTGTGGATTTGAGCAGCAATATTTAATTTTGATAATTCGATTTATTGCCAAGTTAAATTAAAAATGAGGATTTGATGTGTTTTTTACACTTTTTATTATTAACTCACACTTAATGCGAATTTTTATGCCATACTACTAGGCAAGGTAAGCAATTTTCCCCTTTTGTAATTGAGCTCACACTTAAATTTTCATCATTGCATAAAAGTCAACAACCTAAAAAAAGAGTACACATCGCGTTGCGTTGTTGTTTATAACTTTTGCTGCTGCCTGCCCTGTCTAAATTCATTCCTTTCATTGCATTTGCATCATGCTGCTCACACAATGCAATTCCACGATTCGCCGCAGTGGTCCCTTTATGACCCTTCTCTGGTCAACCCCTTTTTTCTGACTCGTTTCTTCTACAATACCTTTTCAAAGGAGTATGCCCCTTACTTTCCTGGCTGATTTGCGATGTTGCCAGATGTGCATTGCATGTGTGTATGTACTTACATACATGAATTTGTTTTGAAGACCTTTGCTTGTTCTGTGCTTATTAATATTTAGAGAAATAAGGGATGTCCCTTAAGGCCACTACATCATTTTCAGAAGGGTACATAGAGGGTGCATCATTCCATTTCACATTTATTACGCAATAATGATTTTTTCTACTTTTGCTTTCATTAGTTAGAATTTTTTGTTGTACCTTTTCCATTTGAGCTACGAAGCATATTATTCAAGTGAGCCGACAACTCTTTATTTTACTTCTTTTGAATCGGGTGAACGATAAAAAACCGTAATTTACATAAATATATCTATTCAATCTTTCAAAAAAACTCAAGGTCATTCATAACATTCAGTATGCAAAACAGCCATTTGCCAATTTTGAAGTTCTCTCAGAAAAATACAGTAACGACATTGCTAAACCAGACACACTCCTATCTAATAATATAAAGAGCATTAAACTTTATTATGTTAATTCACTGCTGCAGTGCATTAATATATTGCTGCAAAAGTGCATAATAATATCAGGCTTATGTAGTAATTCATAATTGGAATAACTTCCTGGATAGAATAGTGCTACTTGACTAGTACAAGAAAAAATCTGTCGAAGAAGGATCCAAGAATGGATAGAGGACGGAAAAAAATGAAGCACTACAAAATATTTTTACCATCCATAATTCTTCAAGTAATGAAACAAGTTATGCATATTAATGGATTGCATCGCCTATGAGAAAAGCATGGCCCTTTTCTTGTGTGTAGTGCTAAAAAATAAAATGAAAACACGAAGAAGAAGAAAACGGCAGACTTCATCGTCATCATCACCACCACCACCGCAACAATCTTAAATAAAAGAGGGATGCTGATGTTGATGATAGTGCTGCTGGTAGTGAAGTGGAAGACATGGTATTAGTGCAGTGCACTGCAGGATATAATACGCAACCTAGTTATTATCACTTTAATAAAGTGAATAGAAGAAGGAGAGGAAGAAGAAGAAAAAGAAGAAGGAGACAAGGATGCAAGTTCATTAACGCGCAACTTACTTACTTCTTCTTTCCTTTTTCTCTTGCTCTGACTGAAACTGAACTCAATTTTCATTTTCTGCAGTAAAAGCAGCAGCAGCGGCAGTACTAGTTGAGCAGACAAAAACAAGACATTTTCAACTCAAAATTCGTATACTACTATAGAAGTGTGCAAAAGAGAGACAGGGTGTAAAAGAAAGCAAGAGAGAGAGAGACGCATCCTCTTTTTTCTCCGGTTCAACTTTTTAATCATCACGCTAAGGATCTTTTTTATGTCGGGAGAGCCTAGCATTATGGGGGATCTTTCCTTCTGTTTTAATTATTTGTGTGAGTGGAGTAGAAATTGCAAGGTCGGTCGTCTCCCTCTCTACTTCTTCTCTTCTCTCGTCTTTTCTTCTTTTATGAAATAAACGTCTGCTCTGCTCCTTTGAAAAGTGGAAAATGTGTTGAAAAATATTTATGTAAGTCAGTCTGCTGAACTTGTAAGGATGTATAATAAAATAGAGAGAAATATCTACTATAGTGTTATATAACGAAGTAATTAGTTTTTTCTATGTTGTGCGTGCTCTAGATCAGGTTTAATTAGTACGCTATATTTAGCTTCAGACACGGAAAAAAGAAGAGTGAATAAATAAATCTGCCCGTGCCATTTCTTTAAATTGCATTTTTTGCATGCCGTCAATGGTAGTAAAACAATGTTATGTGTTATGCAATTTTTTTAAAAAGATGACGTAGTAAGTAATGTAAAATGCTATCAAAAACCACTTTCGTATTCTTTATGTAGAGCTCTAATGCAACTGACATAATAAAAAGAAGAAGAAAAAGCTGAAGAAGAAGGGAAGAGAGCAACACACTCACTATAAGACAATATCATTATATTATTACAATCTGTAGACTAGGTCGTTCTATTTTGTCGTCGTTGTCTGAGTTGTTCTTCTTCTTTCTTTTTTGTCTTCTTCTTCTTTCTACATGTAAGGCAGTAGGCTGCTGCATAATTAATATGATTTGAATGCATGCTGGCAAAAGAAAATTGAAGGAGAAAGAAGAAGAAAGAGATATGAAGCTTTTGGCTTTAGCGTTTCTCTCTTGTCTCTCTTTCTCTCTCCCTCTCTTCTTCCTCTATCCAGTTATCTAATGCTGCTGCTGCTGCTATTATGCCAAAGCAACTACTGCGAAACTTTACTACTGAAACGCTTATAGTTAGCATCTAAAAGATAGAGAGCATTTTCTGAATGTATCTTCTAAGGAGTTTCTGTAGTGAATGGCGGAGGAGCGGTTTGCGTTGTTAGAGAAAGTAAGGTTGTTGAGCATGTACTATTACTTATGTACATCCATAACATCTTTGAAGGAGGGAAGAATAAGAACAAGAAACGGCAAGTTCAAGGACGCTCTTATTGTCACCGTTTGTGAACAGAACGTGCTTCATATTTATCAGTCTAGCTCTTTTTCTGTCGTTGGTATTATTACTAAATTGCTTTGCTACTACTAAAGCTTTAAAATTGAGGAAATAAACAGAAGCAGCAGCAGGAGGAAGGAGAGAGAAGTTTGCTGACTAGAACTAATTATAACCATTTACGCTTACAACATTTTACGCATTATTTACTTGGAATAAATTGACATAGAATTCTGCTTCTATAGAAAAAAGTTCGCTCATCGAAGGAAAGCGTTTTAAGATGAAGAAATTCTTTAAACGTAATATTTTCCTATTTTTCTAGCTATTACGTGTGTTTGGTTTTGTAACAGTGGAAAAAGTAAAGGAAAGTGATGCTTTTGGATGGACTCGGTAAACTCTGCACAGTTTCTGTTCGAAAAAAGCTTCACAGATGGCCGTACTTACGATTTTTATGTTTTTTACAGAACTGCTTTATTTGGTGTGCTTTTTGTGGGGTCATACATGTTTTTTTTGAGTTTGTAGTTATTTCAAGATTTTTAGTTGCTTACATTGTGCCAATAGTATTTATATTTTAAACATAATTTACTAAAGCTAGAGTTATTTTTTTACCGAAACATAAACATGTTTTACGTGGAATGTTTCAAGAGAAAATAGTATCTGTATAACAGAAACGACCGCAAGGTTAGTCCTAGATATTATATCAGAAGTTCTCTTTTTCTAGTTATTGTATTTCTCCTTTCTTTGTTTCTACGAACAGGAACAGCTCTGCTGCTCAACAATTCAATGACTGTTGGTTTTCCATTTTGTTGTGGTCTCTGGCTGAAAGTTTTTTTTTGAGGGGGGAGTATAGTTTCTAAAGTAAGTAGTGGTGGTGGTAGTGGAAAGAAAATGATGATCACGATCACCATGACATGACGACGATCTCATTCATCCAATAAAACAAAAGGATCACTCTAACTACTGCCTCCTAACTCATCAACTCTCTCACTTTACCTAAATCAAAGTACAAAGCGGAGTAGTGTACTCAACTTGCTGAAACTATAGCGTAGGTAATTTGATATCATTTTAAATCATCAAAACTTTTATCACAAAAGTAAATAAGAGAAAGCGAGAGTTGTAGCAGAGGCGAGGGAGTCGAAGTACTGAGGAATTTTTTCTCTGTAAAACATTATACATTGTTGTTCATCATGTTTCATTATGGCGATGCGCGACGGCGACTAACATTAATTTTCTCTTATGATAAATTACGTACAAAATGCTGCTGGAGAAGAAAAACATCGACCATATTGTTAAAGATCAAACAAAGATGAAAATATAGTAGTTTTTATTTCGGTATCACCTGAAATAAAATAAATGCCTACTATTATATTTGATAATATTATTAAGCTTTGATTTAATTTATTCCTTGCGTAGCTAAGTAAATTTATTTAGGTTATTTAAGTGTAAAAATGTAAATACCTTGCGTATCGTTGATATAAGGAGTATGATTCAGCGCCGGCAGCAGCAGTACCTTTAGCATTGCTTTTTAAGGACGAGTATGATTAAACAAGAAACAGGCTTTAACAAAAAAAAATTGTTGGATAATAAGTACATACATCGCTAAATGAAAAAGGTACATTTATTTATACACAGATACAATATTGGGGAAAATGGAATGGGAACTTTCAAGGGAACCAACAAATTTATCCTTTCAAGCATCCGCTTCTCTTTTATCAATTTAATTTATATCATAGAGAGCGAGAAAGAGCGAGATGGTTTCAGAGAATAAAAGGCTACATGTTTGGAGACCACCACCGCCGCCGCTACGCCGGCGATGATGTTATTGCTGCTGCCACTGCTACTGATGTTGGTAAGTGCTTTTGAACCAAGCCAACTAAATAACAGAACTCAGTCAAAGTTAATAATGATCATAATCATGAAGAAGAATTGAGTAGCAGCGAGGACAAAGTTAAAAATGGAAGTTTATGTAAGGACACATGATGTTGGTGCTGCTGCTGCTACTGCTGATGATGATGATGGTAAAGGCGTGTTTTCTCTTGCAGGAAGAGGAGATGGAGAAGAGGAGCAGAAGAGAATTATAATATGCAAAAAGGAAAAGTTGAAAGTTGTGTATTTTTTTATATATATAATATACTTTAACGGAATGAGAGTGAGTGAAATCAACGGGAAGCGTGTATGATGAAGACTTTTGAAGCATGAGAAACCACAAGGCCACATACACAGACATATCCACATGAGTAATAAGTGGCACTACGTACTTCCATTACAATTACGTATACTTCATGCTGTGTGTGTGTTTTGCAGAAAGAGAGGAAAAACGTTGTACTAAAACTAAAAAGAGAAAGAGGTAAATCCCAGCGACAAAATTATTTTACCAGTAGTTTCAGAGGAAAAGATTTTTTTCACAAAAAGTTGAATGGTTGACAATGATGTTGATGATGATGATGATGTTATGTGCCTTCACCGCTTCTACCATCACCACCACCACCGCTATACCAATCACCGCCCCTACCATCAGGTGGTGATGATGACAGCGGTAAAAGTAGAGAGAAAAAGGATGAATCCTTTGTTTTAAGGAAAATCACATAATAAAATGTTATCCATCCATGCACAACAACACAGGTGGGTATAAATTTCTTTTCGTCTCTCTTACTTTCTTGCTCTCCCTTGCTTTCTCTCTCTCTCTTTCTCTCTCTTTCTCTTATTTTGATTTTCAAATGATCGCATATGAAACGAAGAGTGAATGAAAACTAAGTACTCTATTCCACTTGCTCTCATTCTCTTAGTAGGAAATTTTCACGTCTATGAAGTACGCTCCATTTTCTCACTTTTACACTTTATCCATTTCAGTTTTAGAAATTTTTTGCATAACTAAGCAGGCAACCAACTAGCCTTCCTCTTCAGTTTCACTCAATATGTGAATATGCCGCCGTCGTCGTCGTCATGAAGTGACATATGACACTGGTTACCATTCTTACCGCTACTACCGTTACCACCTCTACCGCCGCCGCTGCTCGCTTCTTCTTCTTCTTCTTCCCATTTTACTTTCTACACATACACATACATATTCATAAAATGAAGTACATTGTAAATATGAAAACCGCATTTTTTCCAGAGAGAGAGAAAGACTCAAACTCAAAAGTTGCTCACACTCGCTCCCTCACAATCAGTTTCCCTCCACTGATGTTTCCACCCATATTAAATATTACTATTATTACATGAGACAAGTGAAAGTCACTTTGCTAGAAAAAATGTAAACGAGTAGAAAACCTATACTGAAATGGAGTATGATGAGATGATTTCAGTTTAGCAAAGTGAATAGTATTGGTATGCATGCATGGCTACATTTTTTCCTTCTTTTTAGAGTTCACACATATCACTCATCATCAAAATGAAAAAGGAGTGAGAAAGAAGAAGAGAGTTTCTGCTTGTCCATGGTAATATGTACATACATTCATACACGCCAAGTAATTCTCTTCCGGGTAAAAAGTACACTGGTTTGGTGGTAGGATGGAGGAAGAAGAAGAAGAAGAAGTGAGTGAAGAGGAGAAAAGAATGAAGATGATGGGACGGAAATTTCATAAAATTTGCATGACATATGAACACGCAGCAGTCACATATATGCAGCCTTTAAACAGCCGTGTACGTAGGTATGAATATAATACGATATGATGAATACTCATGGACAGAGCAGAAAGAGAAAGGGAGAGAAAGAAAGAAAGAAAAAGAGAGACAGAGATGAAAACAGGAATGTTGTCTTTTTTTCTCCGGGAGAACAGAGAATGAGTGACTGACTAGAGATGGATATTATTACTATGCATATGTGTTTTCGCTCACAGATACCTTGTCGGAGGAAGAAGGGGTAATGGTGGATTTTTTGGAGAAAAAGAAGAAAGAGCTCATATTTTAAAATATGTAAGTGTGAGAGACTGTTGTCGTGGCAGTAATGTGAGGTGGTGGAGTAGCACAAAAACAGCAGCAGGAGTAGAAATGAAATAAAATCTGGAAGAGAAAATAAGCATACTTATTTTTGGGAACGTGTGAATGTCTCTGTATTTTATTCCTCGTGTGGATTGGAGGATGCAAAAAGGTATTTAGCATATTGGTGACAACTGATGAAGAAAAGTGACATTCCACCACTACTCAATTGTCATTTCCCTTTTTACGTTTCTCTGCGCTTTTCTCTCTTTTGCTTCCCTCATCTCCGTCATCAGCAACATCATCATCATTGTCATCATTTACTAACCAAACATACAAAGACCAAACATTCATATATGGGAAAAAATTCCTTTGGATATGTTGATGTTGGTGATGATGATGATGAAAGAAAAGATGACGGTGCCGTGGTGGTGGTGGCAATTGGTTGTGGTAGTGAAGGGGAAAGGGATGCTCTTTCCAGAAGGCGTTTTTAGGATTGGATGAATGAGTGACGGGAAACGAAAATATGCTCATGACTCATGACGGTGAAGATGATCATCTTCCTTCGTCGTCCTCCTCGTCATTCTCCTCCTGTCTACATCTGCATACTCATCATCCTCATCTCATCATCATCATCGGATAATAATGAAAGGTACTAGTACTAGCAGCACCTTCCTTCTTCTTGTCTGCAGGAAAATTCACACAGGATTACAATACACATACAATCATTACATTTTCTACTGGGATGGTAGTAATAGTAGTAGTAATGTAACAGTAGCGGCTTCCATCAGTGGATAGCGCTTTATTTAAAGCTCATCATCATAATAATACAGCGTACTTAAATTGAACCCTCCGCCACCGCCGCCACTCACCACCTTTACCAACTAAACTCTACCAAAAATGAGATAAAATGTTCAGGAAAAAAGTCACGTACACACACAAAATACAATTTTAAACGACACATGTGTTGCTGTACTCATATGTATGATGATCATCATCGTCACCATTGGAAAGTTAAACAGAATAATTCCTTTGTGTTTTGAATTTCATAAACACACACGTTCTCCATACTCAACTCACCCAAAACGAAGAAAAGGAATTACACTATGAAATGAAATACCAGAGAGTTTTCAGTTTCCAGTGAAAAGTAATTTTTCTTTTTTCTCTTCGTTTTCCACACAAAATAATACTTTCTCTACAATACCTTGCATACCTCCACCGCAATTCTTTATTCTCTGAGTAAGCTTTTTCCACTTCCTATTTGCATTTTGTACATTTCATTTTGTATTTAATATTAGCCGGGTTTCACCCAGTTCTGCTTTATAGCTTCTGGCTTTTGTGTACTTGAATCCAGTGAACCATGCATGCACACTATCCTACGTACATCATTGAAGTCACAGTGAAAGAAAAAGAGAGATTTTCACTTTTCACCAACCAACCAGTCATCCATCCGTCTATCTATCTATCCAGGAGCAGAGAGAATCCAAAAAGAGTGAAAAGCCAACCAAACGGACCGCGTATTTCCTTCTCCTCCTCCTCCACCCTCTCTTGATTCTGATCATCCTCATTCTCATCAGCAGAGCATCATCATCATCATCCAACAAAATCTATTTGTATATTACTCATTTTATGTACATATTATGTGACTGAATAGATAACAAACAACACCCGCACCTTGCTCCCTATACGGGAGTAATCGTCCCTTAAAACTCGTTTCTTGTTTCAGCTCTTTCACTCAGTCTTCTTAAGTACAAATCACATGTTAAGTAAGGTTCTCATGCATACCTATTTGCATTTCTTTTTTCATTCGTATTTTTCTAAATGCAAGCAATTTAATCACTAAAGTTGTTCGTCCGTCCGTCGAGCAAGTAGTAAAGCGAGTTTCACTACCTTTTTCATTGTAAATTGTATCTTCTTTCTCTTTCACACAATATAAATGCCTTTTTCTCTCTCTTCGTCGTCTTTCTCATCATCTTTTTTATATATTTACTTCCCTCACATGAGCAGCAGTAACCACTTTTAGTTTTCACTTGAGTTAACGAAAATTTCATAAAACGAGCATTATATCATCATCATCATCATCTCCATTGTCATCCCATTTAATAGCAAAATACCTGCTTTGATCATAATATTCTCTTCTTTTTCTGTCGTCTCTCTCTCTCTCTCTCTCTTCTATCCTTAATGTATCTACTATATTTAAGGAGCTCCTTTGAAAAATCATTCATCCATTGACATTGTAAAAAAGAAAGTCTTTACTGACATTTTCTGACTTCAAGCATAAGTTAACTACCTACACCATCCTTACATATATGTAAAACCTACCTGTACGTTTATTGCTCTCTGTACAACGTACAACCACCTTACTTGTACTTATTTGGCATTACTCCTTCGTGCAAACGCAGCAGCAATATGTAAGCATAAATATGTATAACATAATGAGAGAAAAACATGACTGCTGCTAGCGGTGGTAGTTGTAGCATGTGAAGCCTTGTCTTGCCCTGCCATTACCACCTTTATCCATATCCATAGTACAATCGTGGGACAATAACGAGAAGAAAGTTCGTCTTTCTCCTGTCATGCATGACACGACAGCAACCCAATCGACAACGACAACGGAATCCTCTTTTTGTCATTACTGCAATTGGAAAAAAAAGTCAGGAGAAGAAGAAGAAACGAAGATAAGTTTCTATTATTACAAAAAGATTTTTACGTGATATTACCATTTTTGTGAACAAATATAATAATACTACGTGTAATAAATGTAAGTATGAAACTTTCATCTACGATATTGAGATGCGTGATAGATACATTCAAAGAAAAATGCATTATTAAGGCGAACATTTCTTATTATTATCCAAGATTATTGATTATTACAAAAAATATATGATATGTATGAAGTTTTTTTGATTTGTATTTATGTGTTCACGATACTGTAAATAAAAGAAACTAACATACATGTAATGGCAACAATAATGTAGCATTATACAAAATGTGTATCTTTTCACGGCAGTTCGTTTCTTTCAATAAATATCAATTCATACTTAAAATATACTTCAGAATTTTAAAACAAAATCATTCCTATTGGGACTTACTTTCCAACTGGCAGGCTTGTATAATAGGAAGAATAATGAAACAATATGTAAAAAAATTTTTGTTTAGTAACGAGAAAAAAAGTAACATCATTATTCTTGATACTGTTGTTTGTTGGAAATTTGAAATATGGCACGAAAACATGTTTTCTTCTCCAATGGCGTTGTCTTTAAAGGAAAAGTAAACGATTCAATTACCGTTAAATCATACCACGTGAATTCAGTCAAACGTAAAAATCAAATTTTGCCGTGACATTATGAACTTATGCATACAAAGATATAGCAAAAGCAAATTTAAAACTATTGACTCAAAGATAGTATATTATTGAAAAAGCACTTGGTTCTCTCATTCTACAAACTCTTATTCTACAAGTATTATAAAATATAATATTTGTTTCTACTGACAGTACAGCGATTCATAGTGATGTGATAAATTAAGAACGGAACGGGTAGCACTGCGGTATTTATACACTTAAAACGAGACACACATCAGTCATTTGGCTGCTTTTTAGGATAATGATATTTAAATATTTTTCAGTCTAGTCCAAAATGAAAACAGAGTAATCAAAAACATTTGCTAATACTTTTTTATGTGGTTTTAATCATGCTCTGGCTTAGGTGGTTGGTATGAAAACAGAAAGGGGCATTGGTATTCAACTGATTTCAACCGATCGATCATTTTACTTATTTTTTTCAAGTTTCTTTAATCTTTCACTGTGACACGCTCCTATGATCAATTATTGTCTCCTTTAGTTAATTATTATAAATATATATAAGTAAATATTTTGTGTAGTTTACGAAACACATTTTCGTCAAATTAAAGTGTTATCAACGAGCAGCGTATTTCCTTCTCGCCTCTCGTTTCGTGTTTTGTGCTTCTTTTTTACACTAGGCTTCTACAAAGCGGTTGTTGTTGCAATGCTCTACAAAATTCCTGGTCAATTCTTCACAGAAATTCTGTACAGAAATAAAATCGCTTCAAACGTCAAGACAAGTGCCATATATAACGTAATGGTTCATCATATTAGCAGCATACATTATATAACAATGAGATTGAAAATCAAAGAAAAAGCAGAAAAAAATAGCTGACTGCCTGCCGGCGGCGGGCGCTGTGTTGGTTTGCTTGCTTGCTTTTTGCTGGTATTTAGTACTACTCCGTCCGACTCTTCAAGTCTTTTGTGCCGATGTATATTATTCTCTGGAGCTACGTTCCTTCTTCTTTTGCTCTTCATCGCCATCACAGTCATCATCATCGCCATCATCATGTTCATCATTTAAACTGAGCTGACTACCTGAGCGTGTACAAGGAGAGCAAACAAGCCTTCGTTCCACTCTCTCTCTCTCTTCTCTCTGGCTTTCTCTGTTCTCTGTTCTTCCATGAATCCTTCACGTATGACTTGAGAGAAAGGAAAATTTCAACTAGTCTTTCGGTTGAGATGTGAAAATGTGATGATGATGACGACTAAAGTATAATGTTGTTGTTTACTAACTTTTCCTCCTTCTCTATTTCTCTTTGGCTTTAACATGCATACGAAGATATAGATACATATGTACATCATCTGCAGTTTTACATGCATGCATGCAAAGCTCATCAATTTTCTCTCTTGCTGCTGCTGATGAATCACCGATCGAGAATGAAGTGCGACTAATGGGCTCGGTGAAACTTTCTCTTTAGAAGACCACACAACAGATAAAAGCAAAATTGTACCTGAGTGAGTGAGTAAAAGAGAAAGATAGATAGAGAAAGAGCGAGAAAGAGGGAACAGCGACAGCGAATTTTTTTCTATCGAAGGAAAAACAAAAAAACGAATGATCTACTAACCAACGATGATCAACAGAAGTTAGTTGCTTTGTAGATTGTGTGATGTGGGAAAAATATAATGGAGAATATGTACGTAAATATATAACCATGAACGTCATCAACATCATCGACTTTTTAGGAAATTTTATCTATATCTATCCGTAGGTCCGTAGCCAACTAAAGTCCACCAACTTCAACCAATCAAATAGTTCATGTGAGTAAACAGTATTGTTATGTGTTGACAAGAGAGAAATTCATCAAGACCAAAAAGCAGAAAATTTGAATTATGATGATATCAAGGGGTGATGCCTATGACGATGAAGATGATTAGAAAGTTGGACATGGAATCAACCGTCACAATTCCCTTCCAATCTTTTTTTACTGATCACTTCTATGATCATCATCGTTACCATCAATAACAACGGCCTACTTGATAATGAAGATCTATGGAGATAGAAAGATCTGCCTAGTGACATTTATTAACTATGTTTGACTTCCTCCTCCAAGTCCCTAATTTTGTAGAAGAAGGTAACCCTGAATATAAATAACACACTTGAGGGGTTTAGCATATTATTTTGTATCCCGAAGGGTCCCTTTTACTTCCTATTTTTCCTTACATACCTACATACATTCATGTCGGGTGAAAATTCTCATTGAAGTAGTATTAGTAAATATGTAGAATGGCTCTTAAAACCGTCCTCGCAGTTATTCTGGATAGAGATACGTATCTCTCGTCGTCGTTATTATTGCCAATCATCGCAACTACCACCAACAGGAGCACCACCGCTCCCACTACTGCCGCCACCAATACTGCCTTCTTCGTACACACAGTTTCTCTGCTTGATTCATCAAACGCCATCATCATCATCATCAGCAGCAGCAGTAGCAACCACTTCTAAAAAACAAGTAAACTAAAAGGTTTTTATCTAACACATTAGTTTATGGAAGAATAACCACAACGAACAACCAACCAACCTTTTTACTCTTTGGTTTTGAGGACATCGTAGAAATCCCACTACCTATACCTACACGTCCTTTTTTCCATCATCCCTATTCTAGTATCTTCCATTCCACTTAAAAAGAGTGAAGAAGATTTGCATACAGATAAGACATAAGGATGTCCTCGCTGTTGTTGTTGTTGTTGTCCTTATCTGTTCTATTTTTATGTAACTAATCAACCAAAAATCTCTGCCTTCTCTCGTACATTACATAACCCTTTCTATTTATTTTACATTTTTATTCTTTTGTTTGAGAAATCTAAATATACTCACGTCAGTTGGATTGGAAATGCATTCAATCCAGGGCTACTTAAAAACACTTAAGGCTTTTGATTAAAAGAGGTTAAGTTCTAACGTGCCTATACTTGCATGGAAATATACGAGTATATGCAATTTGATAATGATCTGAAGCTTAATAATGAGATCAAGTACCATTAATTACTATCGCCGCCTGATCATCATCGTCATCGTTTTTACTATCTTCATGATCAAGATCATCATCAACAACAACAACAACATCCATCCTTATTCCGTTCGCGCTTGGAATGAAGTGAAACGAAAATGCCTTCATCGTAGTAATCGTAACAGAGAACAGAAATTCATGACGACAGAACAAAATAGAACAGAAGACGGGAGAAGAGGACTTTAGGAGTATTCTTGTCTCTCTCATTTCATTTTTAAAGTTTTTTTTCTGTGGAAATAAAAAAGCAGGAAAAGAAAATGTCCAGTTCGATGCACAAACTTAAAAGGTTTGAGCTTAGGTTTAATGCCATAACAGCTTCTCGCACTTCTTCTACTGCTACTGCTGCTGTTATAGAGTAACCTCTGTTTGTAAATGATCAAGGAAAGAAAAAGAAACGAGGAAAGGAAAAAAAGTTGAAGTGGTTGGCTATAATAATAAACACGATGAGCAGAGGATGTGATATGAGCAACAACAGCAACGACAACATCGCTGATTATAAGGTAAAAACCGAAGAATGTTTCTACTTATGTATATGTTTGAATGGCGGAAATATAGCCGAGCAGAGCATAAGAGCATATGAGAGGAAAAGGATGATGATGACGATGACAGACGGAAAAGCAGAGGATCAGAAAAGACAAGCTAATCCTCTGGAGTTCTTTTTTCTCCTACTTTTTTTCTTAATCTTGTATGTTTTTCCCAATTCGTGTGGTTAGATTTTTCATCGTCGTCGTCGTCGTGGCCTGAATAAGAAAAATGGTATTTTTTCTCTTTTTTCTCTCTACTTTCTAAGCAGCCATGCTTAAATAAAAGTTTTTCTTTTTTTCTTTCTTTTTCTTTCTCTCTCGTTCCATCTCGTCCTTTCTCATTTTTTTTGCACAAACGTAGAAAAGAGAAAGAAGGAAAAACTAAAATGAAGAAAGAAGTCAAGCAGAAATTTGAAGAAGAAGAAGAACAACAACAACAACAACAACACAAAACATGTAAAAATGTACGTAAACAAGTAAAGTAGTAGATATGTGGTTGTCCCACATAACAACATTCTACTTTTTTTAGTTAGAAATCATCCAAAAAAGGAAAGAAAAATAAGGATGGATGGATGGATGGACAGACAAGAACGAACTTTTTCCAGTATTTTTTTCCTTTTTTTCTTCCAGTCAGTGACAAAGAGTCATAGGATTCTACTTCTCTTGTTTAGCTTATTTCATCTCTACCAGCATCAAGCCACCACTCGGCTATACCAGAAAACAAAAAAAAATGTATTTTTCCATAAAAAACCTTTTACTAGTCGGCAGTAGAAGAAAAGGTAGTAGTCATCATGAATGATGGTAAAATATAGCATGAGATTGGCTGGTATCTTCTTTTTTTTGCTCTTGCTGCTTCTGTGTGTGTTTGTCAGTTCTATTTTTAAATAGGAGTGAAGAAAACGAAAACGGGAGACTGGTGGGAAAGGGTGATTTTTGCGACCAAGATGAGCCGTTTCCGACAGTTGATGGATATTCAACGGGCAAAAGAGAAAACCGCATCAGTATCGAGCAGCTACATCACCACAAACACAAAAGACTATTTTTTTCTCCTTCTTTTTCATAAAAAAAGGTTTTCACCGTCGTAGTCGTTGTTGGCGTCATCATCATTCTCATTCTCGTCGAGCCTGTTCATCTCTTCGTCTTATTCTTCTTCTTATCCATTTCACTGGTATCCTGTACTTATGTTATGGACAAAGGAAGAAGAAAAAAGAATGAGCAGCAGCAGAAGAAGAAAAAGCAGAGAGATCTTCTCTGGAAGAAATGTGTGGCTGTTGTAAGCAACCATGTAGGATATTTTTTATATACATGCCAACAGTTCTTTGCCGCACACACATTACACACATTTCCATGCAGATATGTGCTGTAGCGTAACGTTTTTCTCTCTTTTCTTCTGCTGTTCTCATAAAGGATGATGCCACGTCAGCTCAACATACTTGTCAAGAAAAAAGGAAGCTTTCTCCATTTATACATATTTTTCTTACGCTCATTTCCTGCTTCTTTCTTTCCTATTTTTTCTTCCGTTCGTTGTTAAAGTCGCCATCGCAAACTTAAGCAAGAAAAGAATGTCTAGAGGGAAAGAAGAAGAGAAGAGAGCTGAGCCCAAGCCTTGTGTGTAGTGTAGAGTGAGAAGAGCTGAAGCAAAATATAAAATGAAGGGCGGAAAAGGAATGAGTCCAGACTAGTGGTAGAAGGCGAATTTATATTTCAACTTGATTAAATAGAGGGAAAAAATTCTTAAGAAACAAATTTATTCAACAAACAATACACAAAATATCCAGAAAAAAAGAATGTACATATATATTTTTATTCATGTGAGTTTTCAAGTATTTTTCCATATGGAAAGACAAGATTAGGCTTCTGCTATTTCAGACTTTTACTGCTTGCTGGACCAGAATGACATGGAAAGGAAAGGATATGGTATGAGGATGATACTTTCTTTTTGCTCTTTCTATTTCTCTCTCTCTCTCTCTCCCTCTCTCTGAGAAAAATAGCATGAAATGATGGGAAGCTTGAAGCAACAACAACAACAAAAAGGAAAAAAAGAAAATTCCTAATATTTTTTGTCCAAATACATATAAAAAAATTTTCACGTTGTTTTTTTTTCTTATTTTTAGAGGTTATAGCATGTCATATGTCATATAATGGCTTTCCCTTTTTATGAGTACACGTACGTAGTACAAAAGCAAGAAGTTGTCTTTTTACGAAGGGAAAAGAAAATCAACCATTGGAAAATGGGAGAAATGCGTATGAATAAAGATATTACGTACCTACTACTACTACTACTACTACTACTACGTAGGCTATGCACTTTTGTAAAATTTTGTTTGTATATTTTATTATTCAACGAGGAGAAGCAAAATTTGTAATCTTGTTTGAACAAATAGTAGCAGTAGTAGTTGTAGTAGTAACCCCATAGTTTTTTCGAGTAAAAAGCCCTCCGATCAGTTTCAACAAAGCTAATAATTCTGGAGACTTGAAGAAACGAACCTTAGACAAACAAGCAAACAAACAAGAAACTGTACAACTGATTCTGGTTTTGTAGGGATTTCTTAAAAGACCGGAAAACAAAGAAAAATTGAGTAAAATTTATTACCTTTATCAGCAACATCAAAACTAGAGAAGTAAAAAGTTCAAAGAGTAAAGAGTACAAATAGATATGGATCCCTTTCTCGCTTTTGCATTTTATCCTTTTTCTCTTCTAGGTATATGTCAGAATCGTTTTTAATACAGAATTTTGGATTTAGGAAATGTTTCAAAAACTTTAAAAACTGATTAGCAGAAGATATTGAGAAATGGACATTTAGAAACAGTATGTAATATAGCTCATACTTTCTTTTAACATTTATCATGTATCAATAATTTTGGAATAAGATATTGATCTTACTTAACCAGCATTTGAGGGTAGCATGAATTTTTTTTGCCGAACAAAATGTACTTCATGAAAACAAATCAGCAATGAAAGCTCATTTTCTCATAGCGAGAAACAAAATGCTACAATTTTTTACGATCTTTTTTCTATTGTATTTGGTTTATTTTTGTTCGGGTGGTTATTTTACCTGCATGATAATAAGATGATGATGATGTTGTTTTTGCCTTGGCTTCTGCTGCTGCTGCTGGTCGAAGGGTAGTGATGGTAGATATTTGGTGGTGGTGGTTTTATGCATTATTTTTTTCTGGCTGATATAAAAAAGAGTATTGACGAAACCCAAAACCCAATATGCATATTACATTATATACATGCGAGTAAAAAGAGAGCTTTTGTAAACAAATGCTCATTTCCACCTTTTTATAGCCTTTTTACTACTCACTACAATATAGTTTTGTTTTTTTCGAAGGCGACTGCTACTGCTGCTGCTGCTGTTTCTGCTCCCCTTTCCCCAAAAAATGTGTAATAACAGCAGCAGCGGCATAGTAAAACTAGTAGTAGTAAAGTAACGGTGGTGGTGAAGTCAGCAGTCACCACTACTGTACCATTACCACCACCTCAAATAATAAATGTATGTATTATTTTCCCGTTGAGAATCTCCCTAGGGCATTCATTGCAGTAGAAAACTAAAAAAAATTGGAGAGAGAGAGAGAGAAAGAAGAGAAGAGGCGGGTAATATACTTTTGCATAGGTGGGTAGATTTCTGTTCTTTCTCTTCTATTTTCACAAAAAAGAGCCAAGTCATACCAGGAAATCCTCTCTCTTCATTTCCCTTAACTTGTCGAAGATGTAGTGGTTGTAGTAGTAGAGAGGGAAAACAAGACGCGTTTTTTGGAAATAAAAGGAGAGCAGGAAAGCAGCGTGAAAGAGAGAGAAGAAAACCAATTTATAGCCAATGGTATCGTTATTTGATAGCAGTGGAGTTGGTAGTTGCTGGTAGTAGTCGTAAGGGAGTATCCATTTTCCAATTTTTTTGCTTCTTCTTTGCGGAGTATTTTTTATTCTTCTTTCTACATTTCCTTCATGAGAGAGAGAGAGAGAAAAAAAGGAATGAGAGAGAAAATACAATGAGTGAAGAAGTGAGTGAGTGAGTGAAGTGTATCATTTTATGGTAGCATGACCTCATCTATTCCATTCTTACAAGGCTTATTATTATTGCTATGACTTGTTCGATTCACCATCCACATCATCATCATCAACAACAACATCATCGCTGCTAACACCACCACCACCATCTTCATCAAAATCAGGATTTTCAGCTCAATGCGGCAAAAATATATTTCTTTTCGAGATAGAGGAAAGAGGAGAGAGCCACCCAAATCGATATTCATACACTTACTTATACATATGGATAAGTAATATGGATGGAGGGAGATGTTATTATTCCTTCACTAATAATAATATGGATTTCTATTATTTTTTTCTCTTTCTTTCTCTTCATCCTCCACCACCACCACCACCCAAACTACAATGCAATAGTCTCACAGTCTCTCCTCACAGAGTAGCAAAAAAATAAAATTGAGTTTACTTTGTTTGTTTGCAATTTACTACTTGTCCGATATGAATCTCTTATGTATTCGTCGTCGTCGAAGGAGGTTTATATCTACTTGACTTTTCATGCCTTTGAGATGTCTCCGAGAAGGACTAGGAAAGAAAAAAACTCTGAAAGAAAGAGACAAAAAGAGAAGGGAAACGAGTATCCTTCGGGAAACTAGCAGCAGCAGCAGGGCTTTTGGAAGTTGATCCTTTTTCCTTTTTCTCCGGAAGAAAAATGAGACTGTTCAATAGTAAAGTTAAGCTTTTAGTCCATTCAAAAAAAGTAAATAAAGTAGGGAGGAAAGAAAAAGAGAAGAAAAGAAGAAGAACCTCGTTTGTACGATATTTTTTGTTTCCTTTTTCCTTCTTATATAGAATGATGATCATTTACTAGAAGAGAAAAGGCCATGTACGTATTGGTGTCTAGTCAAGCATGTGTGTAGTAGCTCCAGCTCCAAATCCCGATACTATGCGAATACGAATGTGAACACACACACACATCCTTTTTGACAATGAAAGAGTACCGTTGAGGAACTGAGCATATTCATCCTTTGACATAAAAATATTGCTTTTCCATAATCAGCAAAAAGAGGCAATCAAATGACAAAGTACTGTAAGATGGACATCAAATGAAAAAAAAGTAATAGTCTGTAGCTATTGTGTAAGAAAAAGAAGGGGACCAGCCGTAACAATCTTATATTATGTATTTGATTTAAATTTTCTTCCTTCCTCCGTACGTACGATTTCCTTTTTTGCATTTTATTATTATCAAAAACGAAGTCTACTGTTATTACTCATGCTTACTTACTCATGCTAGGAACAAAGGTCAATCAGTTACTGTCGAGACGTTTTCCAATAATAATCAAGAAGCCAACCAAGTGCTATTTTAAGAAGATCTCTCTTTTCCTTTCAATTTAGAACTTTTATCGTATCTCTCTGTCCTTCTCTCTTTCATATATTAATACTACATAAGGTTTCATTTCTTCAAAACTACTTTTTAGCCAAGTAAGCAGATCTCTCTTAGGGAAGACTTTTAGTTGAAGAGAGAAAAAAGTGAATGTATGTAATGGAAAAGCTTTTGGTCCTTTTTTCCTATAATTGCAAAGGAAGCTAAAATGCTAAAGGAATGTAAAGTCTAGAAAGCCACCACAGAAACTAATAAACCTTCTCGATCATTTCTTTTCTCCTTCAGGAAAAAAGTGATTGAGCATTTTTTTCTTGTTCTTTTCTTCTTTCTCTCTTATTTTTTAAGTATTTGTGGAGATAAAGATGAAATAGACCAATGACGGTTTGCCATGTCAGTAGTAGTGAGAAAATTCAAAAGGAAGGAAGAGATAGAGAGAGAGAAAAAAAGAGAGAGGGCGAGAAAATACAAAAAAGCGGCAGCAACAGCAGCATAGAGAAAAAAATTCAAGAAGACTTTGACTTTTCTTTTTCATGGTTATATTATGGAGCTGGAGAAAAATATATAGTTTCTACAAGTCAAAGATAACTAAAATTGTTTCCTCTCCCTTTTACTCTTACTTTCAATCTCCAAAAACTGTGTAATATTAAGTGTAGAAGGAACGGAAAGGAGACTAGACAATTTGAGGGCGAGAAAATACAAAAAAGCGGCAGCAACAGCAGCATAGAGAAAAAAATTCAAGAAGACTTTGACTTTTCTTTTTCATGGTTATATTATGGAGCTGGAGAAAAATAGACTGATGATTCTGATATTTTCTCTAGTGAACAACAAAAAGGGCAATAGTCAGCAAGAAAATTGGTTAGTTTGCTTCTTCTTCTTTTCTTCCTGTTGCCCTCCCATCATTCCTATTTTTTTATATTTTACTAAACTGGTTTTGTGGAGGAGTATACAACACACTTGATATAGCTTTAATGTATATTATGTCCATTCACATGAGAGAAACGAAAAAGTGCCTTTCACCCGTTTCAACTCTGCCTGGATGGCTGGCATTTTTAGGAGCTTTATACTTAAAAACCGTAGAGTTGTTATATACGGGAAATAGTTTTTTCATGGCTTTCTATTCATTCCTATTCTTATTTATAGTTTCTACAAGTCAAAGATAACTAAAATTGTTTCCTCTCCCTTTTACTCTTACTTTCAATCTCCAAAAACTGTGTAATATTAAGTGTAGAAGGAACGGAAAGGAGACTAGACAATTTATTTTTTTCCCTCTTCTCTCCTTTTTCTTGATCATATGGATATGAACAGAGAATAAGACGAAGCCAACAAGTCATAGTCGAAGAAGTCAGTCACGAAGAAAGCAGAAAAATTATACCAATTCAATGTCATTAATGCAAAATGCTAGGTACAGCATAAATATTGGAATGAAGAAGTTGGGGGAAGGGAAAGTTGAACTTTGTGTTGAACTTAACTACAGCAACTTCTTTTCCTTCTTTTTCTCTAATTCTTCAACTACTACAACTAATTTACGTAGATGCCCTCTTATATTTCACTGATCCTCATCCTCCACTACAATTTCCAATAACTTTCTAGAAAAAAAATATTCCACGAAATAAAAAAAAGTTAATATTCCTATCTCAGCAGACCTTAACCAACCACATACACAGATAAATTACAGTATCATCATCATCATCATGTTTAAAATCATCAGCTTTGTCGTTTTCATCACCAAACGAAACATGCTTGATTAACTCTAATGAAAGAATTTCTCCAATTTCAACGTCTGCGGAGTAAACAAAAAATTACAGGCTAGGAAGAAAGAATATATGAGAAAGGGTTTGTTTGCAAGGCAAGGTCACCTCCAGACCTAAACATGCTACACAGACATATTATTATACAAAACAAATTGTCTTTTATTCACATTTTCTTTATGTATTATTGTGCTTTTTTCTTTAATTTTCATTGTCATTTTTAGGCATTAAGTTCTCCACAATGGGTTGGAAGTCTCGTAATTTTGCTAATAATTATTTGTTTTCGGGCTGAAGAAGTGAGGTGAAACGTTAATTTAAAGTTAAGCCATATAAATTTTTAATCAAGAGTCATTCTACTTGAATATCAACACAGCAAACGACGGCTTGAAAAAGCCCTACCTGTTGACATTTTATCATTTTCTTATTCTTATTCTTCGTTGTCTTCTTCTTCATCTTCTTCTCCTCCTGATTCCTATTATCTTCTTCCTCCTCCTTGCTCACGTCTTTAAGAAAGAAAACCATTCAGTGGCTTTTCTTATATACCACCTCATTATTATTATTATTACTATTATCATCGTCATCATCATCTTCGCCATTCTCAAACATTTCAAAAGAATGATGCGGTGTTGATGATGATGGTGCCGAGCCACACAGCAGCACACTTTTTCTTACCCTATAAGTTTATGTAAAGTATAATAAAAGTGGCTCATTCATGGTTGTTTTCAGCTCTTTACATACATAAAACTTGGAAGAAAATTGGTAGTTGTGAAGTGAACGAGGAGGAAAAGCCTAGACAAGACTAGACTGGCTTTGGTTGTAGAGAGAGAAGAGGAAGAAGAAAAGAAAAGAGCTCAACGTTTTGCTGCTGCTGATGATGATGAAGTTGATGAAGATGATGAGAATGACGACAACGCAACGACACGACGGCATCATAGATTATTATCATCCTTTTCCACCACCACCACCTCCTCCTCCTTCTCCTTCTCTTCTCACTGATGTGAACTAGAATCTAAAAAGTCTTTATTTGAATATTCATTTCATTTCACTAAATTCCTTCCTCTCTTTCTTCTCTTTTCAAAAATAACTTTTTGCAACTTTTAAGTTAAACTTGTCTGCTTAAAATATGCAGTGCAATGCGATGATGCGACTTCTCTCCTCTCAAGTATTAGTAATAATAAGAAGATGAAGAGTCTTGTTTTTATAGGATTATTAGGTTGGTTTAGTAATAAAGTGATTACAATTTTATGTTTGTTGTAGAATTTGCTGACTGAAAGAAAGACAGCAAACAAAAGCGGAAGAGGAGAAAGAAGGTGGTTTGTTTTTAAGAGACTAATAGTAACATTGCTGTTTGTTGTTCTTTCCGTCTTCAACAACCGGCAACTTGTGGAATCATTAAAATGTTTTCACGGTAATAAACCTTTATTAAGTTAACAAAATACATATTGTTCCTTCTCCTTCCTACAGCAGTAGTAGCATCCTGTTCTGTTACTATTATATTTCCAGTAAAAAGAAGTTGCGGCTGGTATTATGCTACTACTGCTTTCGCTGACAAGCCTGACTGACTGAATTAGAATGAGTCAAGGAATTCGGGCTATAACGATAATAATTTTGAGAATTGTCTAATCTAAAACTAGGCGATAAAACCAATAAATATTTTACCCAACATTTAAGCACCGTTTTAAACTGTTTGGAGGCGTTTCTGCTATTATCAGCACAGAAGTGTTTCACCTTAGAAATGCTTTTGTCTTTCAAATATATTAAATATTTTTGTAAAACGATAATGTTCTCGAAAGGTAGAAAATAACAGCAACATCGACAGGGCTGGTACTACTGCTATGTTACATTGCAAAGCTGGAGCGTTGTGCAATGAGAATAAATTGTTGTGGTATTTCAATTTCATAATTGTCACAAGAAATAAAGATATTTAGCTCTAAAGCAAGTACACTGTACACATTTTCAAAGGTTCGTCTTACCACTACCGCAAATATTAACGTAATCATTAATTCCTTCCGTAATTGTTATTGCAACAATTTCAGTCGAATAAACGTTCAGTTGACTTTATTTTACTATTAAAGAGTTGCCTTCTACTATAAAATGAAGGGGTGAACCGTGTATTCGTAATTGAAAATATTCTTTCTAATGATAATGATGACAAGATAATTGTTCCAGCGTCAAATTTCAACTGCCGGAGACAATATTCTTTTACTTATTTATTTAGCTTTAAGCAACTACTGAATTACATGAACGGAATCTCATTAGCTCATTTAATGATTATTGCGTTTTCTTTATCAGGTAAATCCATTTCAATGAAATTTTATATCAAAATTATTTTATAATTGTATTTTCCCAATGAGCCAAGCAATTGCTAATTTAAATAAAAATACAGTTGCTTAGTATTACTGCTTTAAAAAAACTTTGTAATACTAATTGTTATTTTATCTTTATTGTTTACTTACTCGTTATTAACCTGTCTTTACGTTGTAGAGCTACAAAGTTTCCTGAATTTTGCAAAAGAAGCAATCTAAGAACACACATTAACTTTCTAATTGATTAAAACGCTGCATTTAAACGGGTCTGAACAACTTTTCAGTTTGTTGAAAGTACATGGCTTCATTCTGCTTGTACAGTCTGATTTAAAATATGGGTTGCCTTGCCACTTGCCTATTACTACAAAAGTATCGTTCTTAAATTCTAAATGAACTCAAAGTTTTACAAGGCTTTCAATACAGACATGTGAACTAGTCAGCCTCTTTCTAATTCTCTATTTGGGAACAACAAACAACAATTAATATACTTACAAAAAACAACCAATTAATCATTTATTGTCTTTTCTGTATGATATTGCACTGATTAATCAACGTAGAATATGGAGCTTATTGAGGCTAACCAATCATATTGGGTGATTAATACAAATTATTGAAAATAATTATTATAATCTTAAATGCTTGACATAAGATTATTGCAAACTTTCCCTTTGTTTTTATTATTTCATCCAGAGAGATTACATGCGTAGTACATATACTTCTTCTATGCAACTGATTCTCTTTGCTTGAAGGCCACTTCGTTGCTGCTGTTCTTGCGTAGCTCTTGTCTACCATTATTTTCTGACTGGTACTTGTACTGTGTCAACGTTTTACTAATAAAAGGAGTTTACTCTCTCTCCTCTTTCGCTGCTTTTAAGCTTCCTTTTTACAACCGGATCAACACCACAACACCAGCCTACCTTTTTTATCCAAGAATCCTCGCAAAATTTAATGCCAGTAAGAAAGAGCAAAAGCAAAGCAGAGGAAGTTTTGCTTTTTGGGGCAAAGTGATATCGTTATGGTATGCTCACCTTTGTTCCTGGCTGCCACTGAAGCTCTAAAATAAATTACTGGTTTTGTCCTTTTTTTATAATTGAAAGTCACTCTCTCTCTCTCTTCCTCTTTCTGTCTGAAAATCTCTTCTGGTATTATCATGTGTACCTTTTAACTGGCATTTACTTTAAAAAAGATGACATTGATATTTATGTAATAATATTAATAATACATAAAACGTAGAGAAAGGAACCTTTAACTATTTTTTCTACACTAATTCAAAAAAAATGTTCAAAGGAACATCCCTAATCCCAAATATTTTTACTTGAGTTCTTCCTTTTCCCTTGTTTTAACGAGTGTTAGCTACGCACCCTTCTTATCTTTTATTTGGGCGAAAGGGGAACAAAGCAGTTTTGAGCAGAACACAAAAAAAAGTATCTGTAACAAGACAAAAATACATGAACGACATGCAACAAGCAGGCAAGTAAGCAAGCACCAATAATTTTTTATGAGTTGCACAATTTTTTTCAATCTCATTATTATTATTATTTTTTGTTGTTAAAAGTGAGATGATTTGAAATGGATACATTCATGATCTAATGGTCGATGTAAAAAGTTGATATGAAAAAAACGGTCAGTATCATTTTCAATCGGGAACATCTTTTCTCTGATAATAGCAAAATGAAGAATTGAGAAAGGTTCTTCTTTCTTCTCTCTCTCTCTGGAAATAAATTGATTCTGTTGAGCTATTAAAAAAGAACAAACGAAGTGTACCTCGTAATACAATGAAACTTTTTTGGTTCATGTTCATGCTCATACGCACCGTAAAATTTTCAACTATTTTTTAACCCTTTTTCATTTCGCCTTTCTTTCTATTTTTTAAAAAGGGAAACGTTGATACATAATTCATTTTTATAAATAGAAGAAGAGGTAAAATCGTCCATCTTGACAATGTGAATTTGGAAGCTCAACCTGAGCTATGTGCATTTATAAAAAAGAAAATAATAATATTAAATAAAAAAATCTAAACCCACATTACACTGCAGGTTTTTACCACCACTGGTCTTATATTTTTTTATCTGATGTAAGCTTTGGTCATACATTTTCTAACTTAAAGTTTATTAAAAGAAGAGAGTGAATTGCAAGAAGAAGCTACTTTGCTGGTGGAAGCTCCCAGGATGATGATCAAACGGATTAAACCTTCTATGAAGAATGGAAAAGCCAATATCCTACTTTGCTTAAATCCATATAAGCCAGGTCTGGTCCTTTTTAATATTTGACGGACCCTTAACAGGACATTTAATACGATGTTCTATTATTGATTTTTAAAATATTATTATATAAATTTTATTTCAAATCGAAGTTTATTGAAAGGACAGTTTCTTCTTCCTTCTAGCCTGGGAATAAGTTTTAATGAAGGTCTCACTACTCACCCAGCGAAAAGCAAAAAGGAGAAAAGAGAAAGGAAAGGGTTTACAGTCATCATCATCATCGTCCGACAGAAATAAAGAAAATGTACCTTTTTACTGGTTGCATCATCATCATCATCATCCTCTTTTAAAATCCATTATCAATAGATAACACAGGTACATTTATTTTGTGAACACAATACATCAGAAAACATATTTATGTGATCATTTTGTTGATCATCATTCTATCTCTTAGTGACTGCAACGTACAGAATAAAAAATTGAAGGAAAGGAAAGGGTTACGACGAGAAGCGCAAATTTTTTTCAATGTAGGTAATGTCTGTCTGTCTGTACATTATGTACCTTAGAGAAAAATGCATTTTGTTATTTTTCTTTTTTATAAATTCACGGTAATGCGTCCAATGAATAGTGCATTGAAACCAACCTTATATAATGGAATCCTTTCTTTAATACTGACCATTCTCTCTCTATGTCCTTTTATCTTTTTCACTATTCGACATTGATGTTTTTGCACTGACACTTCACATATGGATGGGTACGATACATTATTAATTCAATTCCGTTATACAATCAAACAAGAGAAATTTAGTTAGAATTGCAAATTAGGTGCAGTGTAAAGATTTATCCGTTGGTATAGAAATGAAACCAGGAGCTCTACTGAAAGCTCTAGTTTTCTGTTTTACGTTCCCAGCCTCATTGAATACACACATCTTGAAATGTACACAGAAAAATACATAAGTTTAGTCGTGACCTGAGAATAAAACTCGTCGGCTTAAATCCAATATTTTGACATAGTAAAGCATTCGTGCAAGCTTAATCCTTATAGTTACAGCATCGTTAATATTTTGTATTGGTATTTTTTCTGCAATGAAAGATAAAAAACGAGTCAAGTACTTGAAAGAGTAAACCTTACATTAGATTTTGAGAATTGTATTTTAATTAATTACGTCGGATGTAAATAACAATTACATTTTAATTTCAGCAAAAAGCTGTTACCGTTAAGCAATATAATTAATTAAAATTAAACTTAAAACGGCGTTTATCTTTAGAGCGCTAATTAAATTTAACGATTTTTCTGTTTCTTAAATAATTAATTTAATTTAGATACACCACTTAAATTTTGTAACTATTTCAATTAAATTAGTTTTCCTCATATTCTCTGGTGGAAGGACTTAACGTTTTCCAAATTTTTAATTTTCTTTTGTCGAAAATTCATTTTCACCCAAAAAAAAAGTTTATCACAAACATGACATAAATTTATCATTAAATCAATATTACCAAAATTATGATACTTCAGCATCTCTGTACACTAACCATAATCGAAGTATCGATTACATCTTTACAAATGTTAATCCAACAATCCTAAAAAGCACTGCGTACATACTTGAAAAAAAAACCTTTACAAAAAAACTCGCTCCTGTTCCATTGTCATAATTATGTTGTTGTTGCTGTTGTTATTATTACGTAAGAAAACATGACGCATGTAACCATAATCCTTCCATTGTCTCTATTCATTCACAATAAGCGGCAACAATGAGACAAATCCACTTAATTCCGTTCATTCCACCAAATAAAGTCAACAATGTTGTGGATGTAGTTAGGTAGGTATCCCAATCCTAATGTTGAAGAAT
>JAHZNJ010001571.1:0-23550 GCA_027744475.1 Lepidocyrtus cf. sotoi NNG-2020 | reverse complement strand
AAAAAACGTTTTGAAGTACATATATGAGTCTTTAAAGCGGAACTTTGTAGTAATATCATCAGCATAATGCTCCGATCTAGTATTTCCACCGTTTGCTTGCAAGCGTTTATTGGTATTATCATACTTTTGAATGCTATTGTTCTGCATAATCTGTAGTTATTGATTTTCAACTGATTACCTCGAATAAAAACAGTACCAACTGACAACCTCTGCATTTACAGTACATTGGTCTTTGTGGTGATGACGGGGAAGGATACGAAACGCCATTATTATTATGACTGATTATAAATTAACCCTACCATTATTATTATTATTAAACTTTCTTTTTCTTAGGCTCAAGGTTATTATCCTTTTATAAACTTCTTCTGGTTCATTTTTGTAACCCAGATGCAAACATTTTATAAAATGAAAATCCAGTCAGTTATTATTTCAAATCCTTGTCTTATGCATGAATTATGTATAGCAGCTAAATTTTTAGAAAGAAGCTATGTTTTTTTATTATTGAACACGGATCATTACGTAATGAATCAGCATTTATTACTATCAAAACAAACTATAAAAAGAGTAGTACTACTTCCTCCTTCTTGGTGATCAAAATTTGCGCAAGTATGCGGCATAAATAGGAAAGAACGCTAAACCATGCTAAACCATAGTCCATTTTAATTCCGACTTAAAAGTTTATGGATGGTCATAAATTCAACAGAAACGGGGGTAATATCATTCATACTGTATCGAAGCATATATGTAGCAAAAGAATGACAGGCCAAACTATTATATTTGTTATAGCGGCAGCGACATACATAATGCTCAAGTTCTTTTGGTCGCAGTTGGCAAAAAAAACCTTTGCATGATTTAAAAGCTTAATGGGAGTGATATTATCCCATTTTAAAAAAATAAGCGAAAATATTCTTTCACTCTCTGTCGTGCTAGTACGTAAATACACAAACATCTGTTTTCCAACCTAGTACAAATTTTTTTTTTGGAAAAAAATGAGCATAATAGTAAACGTAACGTACGTAACATAATAATATTTGTATTATATAGTGAGTGGCGTGACTGCTGCATCTATGGGGGTACTTTGACGTTGGGGTAACTGTGGTTGGAAAAGGAAACAAAGATGATAACTACACAATAAAGTACTAAAAACAGAGATGATGATGATGATGATGAAGGCAGAGGGAAGTGTATAAATGTAATGGGATGCCATGTCACTTCACTTTTCTCTTGTTTGTCACATGAACAGACTAACAATTTTGTTGTCTTCAGTTTAGGGTAAAAAGCAAGAGCCACATGGTGGTGGTGGTGGTGGTAGTAATATAGCTAATACTGATACCTAATGGGATGATGATGATGATGAAGATGGTGGGACGCGGACGACCGACGGCATCGGCATCATCTTTCTGAATTTTTAGTAGGATATAAGAACAACAGCAAAAGCGCAGTAATATAACAGAGCAGAGCAGCATTATGAGCGAAATGACTTTTCGCACAAAAAAGTTGTTGCCGTCTGCCGTCGCATCATCATCATATCATAACTTTGTCCTTTAAACCTTCTTCTTCTTCCTTTCTTTCTTTTTTCTTTATCCATCACGAAATAATCATTTACTGACTAAGCCAGCCATAGCGAGTAAATTTTGTTCCAGTTAAGTTATACATATTTTGTCCGATTTGCAAAACGCTGCTGTTGCTGCCGCGACATGCATTTTATCTGAAGAGAAAGAAAACGACGACGACGTGCAAGCTATAAACTTTCTGCAGATATTAAAATGGACTTAAACTATGTACTTTACTTTTTAAAATTCATGAGTTATTACCTGTAAAATGCACTACTACACTACCACACCACTGTTTCCTGACAAGTTTGTTTTACAATAAAACCAGCCCATTTTTCACCCTCGTTAAACATACTTTATATACTCGTATAGCAATTACTGTTGCTACCATCATAAAAGGAGAAAATAATAAGCATATAATATGTACCTACGTAAGTGTGTGTACACCTACGAAACAAAATGAGGCCATTAATTATTCAACAAGCTGTGATTAGACGTTTTTGCAATGAATTTTGGAGAGCACACAACAACAGCAGCAGAAGGACAAAGTCAAATTTTACTCTTCTAGATTTTGTAGGGCAGGAATACGTAAGAAGCAGCAGCAAGAGCAACGTTTTAGCGTTGCTTGCGTTACATTTACTTTCACTTTTCATGAGATTCAATTCAATGCGTCACTTTCATGACGAGGTATTATGTCGTGCCATGCTAAACTAAATTTATGATGTGATAATTGTAATAATTATGCAATCCTCTATAAAGTGAAGGATCAGATTTATAAATAACGAACGTTTATAATAATAACGTCGCCTTCACTCACTCCAGTATTATTCTCCGTTATACACAATTTGCATCCAACTTTTATTTATGGTGGGGTAAAACGTAGATTATTCAAAATCTATTGCAGAAGCGCTCGTTTAACCCAACTATTTAAAGTGATCACTCATTCTCCATCTTCCATAATTACCATTCGTTTTCCGTTTTAAGTTATAAATGGCACCTCATGACTCGTACAATATGATAATTCACACTTTGTTAACCAGAAAGGGTCGAACTGAATACGGATATTATGTAACTTACAAAACTTTAAAATTGGTAGCACTCAAAGCATAAATTAGCAGCATAATATTATCGTGTAAATACATTTCAAACTGCATTACGTATTATTTAATGAGGAAGTTAGAAATAAAAAATATACTTAGCTATAACAACGTTTCCAATTCAACTTGTTTTTGACAGTAAAAATCTTATTTTCAGAAACATTTTTACGTAATAAATAAAATTTGACAAGGTTGTCAAAGTGAATTTGTTGGCCTTGTTTGCTTTTCAACAGACACTTTCTATTAGAAAGTTACATAAGTACACAATTTAAAAAGAGTCAAAAGCCGCAGAACTTTGTAAGTTGTGAGTGTACATCGCAACAGTAGTAGTGGAAGTGGAACTAGTTCAAGAGAAGATCACTTATCATCATAATTATTAAAAGATTCTTTTACAAAAAGTCTGTGTGCTCCCTCGCCCTTTCGATGTTAAGCAGCAGCAACAGAAGCAGTTATTGTTGTGTATGGTTTCCCACTTCAATTTTTTTTACTCCATATTATTTTAATAGAGTGGGGACGACGACAACACACACACAGAGAGAAAGAGTATCAAAGCAAAGAGCTAATTTTATTTACAAAACCCTCTTCTCTCCCCAACACAACAACTTGCATCACGCACAAAAACTTTCTCTCTCTATTTGTGCTTAAAATGATACATAGCAAGAGCAAGCTTTGGTAATATAGTAACTAACAGCACAGGAGGAGAAGAGGAGGTGGAGGAGGAGAAGTAGAGGCGGAAGAAAAAAGAAAGAATCAAGAAATGTAAGCCAAGTTACGGAAGGAGTCACATCTTTCCCCTTCCTTTTAAAATTCCCTTTTTCGCTTGACATAAACAGACATATACAAAACGTGGAAGAAGAAGAGAGAAAGAGAAAAATGGATGGAGAAAGCACAGTGAAAATTTTAGTTTTTTCTTCTTTCTTTTTTTAAATAGTCAAGTGGGTTCCGGAATCACATAGTTTTGTAGTACAGGTTTATAAAAAGAAAAAGCGCTGCTGCTTGTTTGTGTGTGTGTGTCTTGTGTTGTATAATATGTATACAAGAGCAGCGCATTGTGTGTTTGCTTACTACGGAAAAAGAAGCGGAAGCGGAGAGGGAGAAAGACGGGAGGAAATAAAGTAAATGATGCGGATTTGTATTCAGGAATGAAATGAATGATGGTCCTAAAGCATTTCCAGCTTTTGGCATGAGAACCTTATTTCTCCTTTTTACTTCTTCTTCTTCGTCGTCTTTTCTCCCGTTTTTATATATTGCCAAGTTTCGTATTAGGGGTGGTGGTGGTAGTAGTATAGTAATAGCAATAGCTTTGACGTAACTTAAGAAAGAGAGGAGCAAAACGTATAGTAGAAGAAACACGATTTGTTTTTCATAGTAGCATTGCCTTTTACATCACTTACATGACGCATTTTTACAATAAAGCTTAGAAAAAAGAAACGTAGAGGAAGTAAAACGAAAAAAGGGAAATAGAGAGAGAGAGTATTATAAAAAGTCTTCTCTCTCTCTCTTTATCTCTCCCTTCTTTATTTGCTCTCTTCTTGTAATAATGTAAAAAAATGCAGTTGCTCAATCTCTAATCTAATATTATTATACAGTTTAGAGGAAGATATTACTACAGCAATGATGCTTTATGGGATGGCAGTGGTAAATGCCTGAAGTGAAATCACATCTTCATTTCAGATTCAAATGAACAAAAATTTGCTTTGCAAGAAGAGGACAGTTTAGTTTTTTGGCATATCTTCCCCTCTTTTTTCTCTCCGCTACGTCTCTACTACACAGTAGACATAAAAATGATCCCAGCAGTCAGTCGTAACTGTTTATTTGTCAATAATGATGAGCACGAGATCAAAGGTCGTAAGAAATAGAAATAATGATGTGAGGACTGACAGTTCTGGTATTTGCAAAAAAAATTCCAAGAGAAAAAAAACAATCAAGTCAGAAAATTCTATGCATGTAACAGTAACATAACAACATCATCCCCTTACACGACATGACATGACAATAAATCTCTTTTCATGGTAATATTTGTAATAACAGTAAAGACATCCTTTCCTTGGTATGAATAACTTATTAATATTTTCCTGTCTCTCATTCATAAATGAATAAATGAACATTAAATCTGCTTTCCCTCGCATGTTCCATTTCCATGCAAAAAAAAGGGTTGCAAAAATGTGTGTAAGTTTAGTGCTGCATAGTATAGCATAATGAAACTGAACCCTTTATTGTAATAATTAAGCTTAAACGTTTTTATTGTACTACATACAAGAAAAAATGCATTTCTTACGGTACTGTACGTACTACGTACGTGGAGCGAGCATCAACATCTGCATCTGTGTAGACTTTTCATTACACGACGACACTAAAGTTATTAAATTGAATACTGTTCGTTTATTATTAAAAAATTGAATAAAATAATATTAAGTCTGGAAAAATGGAAAGAGTTTTTTTCGGTGCTCGTTGTTGTTGGAAGCCCTTTCTCCCTCCGCTGCTGAACATGTTTATTAAATTTGTGGATTATTGCCAAACTGCTGCTGGTAACTTCTGTGTACGTACGCTTCCCCTACCCTACAACAACTTCTAATAAAACAGACATGTTCCTGTATGTAATATGGAGTAAATGTATCCAGTTCCCGTATTAAAGCTGTAATAGGATTTTATAATGGAAGCTGGCTACCATCATCGTCATCATCAACATCATGAGTAGGTCAATGTTATAAAAACTTCCCGCTCTCATTGACATTTAGCTACGATCTGATAATTTTCATGGTAGTATGGAGAGAGAGAGAGAGAGGTTTTGAAGAAATGGGAAATGAATACTAAATGCGGCATAATTTTCCTGCTGGTTTCCTTTCGTTTCGTTTCACTCACCAAATTCAGTTTTACTACTGGCTTTTCTATTTGTCTTTCGCAATTTTACTATTTCCACCACTTCATGATGTTTACTGTTGGAGTGTAATTACTGAATACTGAATGCTATGTGTAGTTTTCTTTCTTGCAGTGTTTTATCCATATTTCCGTCGTCATCATCATGCTAATAAACAAACAGTAAACATTTACGAACATGATACATTATCATCATCACGATCACTATCATCACCACAATAATACCACCAAATAAAGTCGTTTTGAATTCAAAGACAATTTCGGCTGTTTTGTTTATTTTTGTGAAAAAAAAATTTTAGCGGGAGGAAAAGAAACAAAGTTTTGTTATCCTTCGTACTTTACTTGCTACTATAAAAACATTTGCACATGGAGCGCTTTCACCAACCAACCTGTAAAAAAATGCGTGGGTTGTTTAGCTCCATCACCACAGTTATAATAGCTGAGCTCAGTGTGAGCTGGAAGTTTCAATGAATGCGGTTGCTTTTTAGTTTTCGTTTATGCTTAGAAAATGGTTTTACCATTTATCATCATCATCATCATCACATTTTGCTGTTAATAATAATGGGGCACTCTTTTACAGGTTTTTTTATGAAGCAGAAAATAGGCTTGTAATTAAAAGTAATTAATTCCATCTGTGACCTGACTGACTCCCCTTCCTCGCTTGGAGTAGTAAAGTATGCAGTCAGCTATTACAATATCTCCAATTTAATAACAATATGATTATTATTATTATTATGGATAAAGAGTAAATAGGGTGGAGCGGAGTGAGTGGTTTCATAATTGTTCTGTCTTCTCTGTATCTGCTTTTATTTTATACATTTTTGCGTGTAGTAATAAACCGTCTTTTATTAATTGACGATAATCGTTCGTGAAGCAGCCATGTTTTTTAATTTAAACAAGCGTACAGCGTAATTGATCTAAATATTGTGTTATATAAATGTATAAAAGAGTAAAACGTATACATATTATATAAATTTGTTAATAAGTAAAACAGCCAAACTGGAAGGTTAACTCTTACCTGTGATGACTCCGATGATGAGGAGAATGAGCATTCTCCAAAATAATTCCATTTTTGCTCTCTTGCCCTCTGGAATATTATTGAAAAACAATAATTGATGGCGATGAACAATTTATATTCAGATTAGTTGCTGTTGCGGTTCTTTTTTCTCCAATTATTACTTTTCTCTGAAACAATGATGAAGAGGTAGAGAAGTTAAATTGGGTGAAATGTTAACGTTTACTGAAATTTGCGCTTTATGTCACTTGAAGTTCTTTATCGATAGTTCTAGTTCTCGTTAGGAATTATCTAAGCATAAGCATCAACCTAATCGTGTTGTAAGTTGTAATGGATATTAAGTAATTAGACTTTGATTGTCCAATTATTTTTACTTGATTAAAATGTTGTTTGGCAATTATGTTTTCCTGTTTTTTACAGTTTTGCGTGAAATTGTTGAGTTATTAGCATCAGCATAGACGAATTAATCATATGCGATTTTCCCAATAGTTTTTGTTCTCTTGTAAATTGCAAGTGTCCTCCAACTGTTCATTCCAAGCACTTTATTTTTTATAATAAATTGAACTTTTTTTGTTACATTTACTTTCGCGTGTTTGAAAAACTCTTTTTGTAAATATGACGACGCGATGCGATATGAGTTCAATAAGTACGAAAGAGTCTCACTGACTTTTCAAATCATATGAAATGTGTTCCAAGTATATAATGCTAATAATGAGATTCTTTGCTAAACTTGATTGTTGAACTTAAGCGACAAAGTGGTGATGGTAAGTTTTTGTTGTTACCCTCGCACTGTTCTAAACGGGTTGGAATTCGAATTGGAAGCCGTATAGAATCAAGTCTACGAGCGCAACAGCTGTAACACTAATATCAATAAATTGAAGCCTAAATAATTTCTTCCTGCTTCATTGGGCCCTCAAACGCATTCTTGCTTGTTGCTGCTGCATAAACTTTATTTTGTACTTTAAGAGGAGAACACACTTTCAGATATTTTTTATACTGTATCTAGATTATATTATGTGGAGTTGCTACTGCTGCACCACGGCGATTTCAATTATTCTTTCAATTTCAATATTCTTCTGTCAAAATGAGAGTGAAAAAGAAAGGGGAGAAAGAGAACGTTTGCTTTTATATATATTCCAGTTCAGTAGTAGATTCCACTTTATAACTTTGAGGTTTTTTTTGTTTGTTTTTGTCTTTGCGTATTTTCTCCGGAAGAAAAAGAAAAGAAAATTGTTTTCAAAACTCTCTGCCTCCCACTTCCTTTTTTATATTTATTAATATAAGTCGGAATGTATTTCAGGGAAACAATTTTTCTACTTCAGTTTTTATTTAAAAATGAAATTGTTTCTCTTGAAGTTGAAGTTTATACAGAGAAGTTGAGTTGTAGTATTATAAGATAAGTAAGTAAAGCGCTCACTTTCACTCCAACATAACACTTTTCCCGTTTTCCTCTTCGTTTTCTTCTCCCCTTTTCTATTTATTTTCCTAGTTGGATCACGTTGATCTTGAGAAGTGTTGATGTTGACAAATCCTTGTTGGGGTCGCAAAATGGATTTGGATAATAAACTCGAAATTTGGAGCTTTTCTTCCTCAGCCTCAGCTCTGCAAACAAGTAAAGCTGAACAGCAGCAGCTGCGGCATGCAGAGGGACGACGAAAACAACAACCAGAACTAGAGCAGCAGAAGCAGCACACGCAAACAACAGCGATGTGATGATACGATCCACCACCCACTTCACAATCACACTTATTTGCGTCTTGTCAAATTGAAACTGAGTTTCTTTTGAGGTTTTACCTGTACAGTTAGAGATCAATGGGGATGATGACACCACCGATCAAATGGATTAATGAAATTCTTCTTCTTCTTCTTCTTTTTGAGACTTTGAGACGAAGAAGTGGAAGACGATGTCGACGACAACAAAACGACGATGAGTTGAGAAGAGAAGCTGACGTCAATGCAATGCTCTGGTTGATCTGACACTGCCACACAGTTTATCAAAAGCCGATGATGGCAGCAGCATTAGCAGAAGAAGAAGAAGAAGCGATAGCGAAAAGAAGAACACAAACAAACAGGAGCAGCTCCTTTTGCATGATAACCTTTCGTCTCCTTCTCCTTCTTTCCCCTTTTTTATCTTCTTGGTATTTATGGTGCTAAACTGGAAGCTCTCTCTGTGTCTGTGTGTGTGTAATACATGAAATGAAATTAAACACAACAACATTCATTTCCATTTCTTGGAATAGAGAAAATCTTGTTAATATTTTTCCCACTTGAATTTGATCCGGGGAGGATTAAAGATAGTATAAAGTAACCCAAATAAACAGATAAATTTACACACAAGCTGTTTGTTTGCTGTTTTAAAAGGAATAAGGGAGCCAATAAAAGTAATAAGAATAATGATAATAACAATGTGTGTTGTAGTATTATGCCTTTTCTTGCTTGACTCAAAAATTGCAAAACTCGCGTAGGGAGAAGAAAAAAAAATGATTTATTTTTTTGTTTATTATAAAAGTAATAAGTGAGCAGCAAACATATTGAGCAAGTTCCTAGTTCCTATTACCACCGTTCTTATAATAATTTTAAAACTAAAAGAAAGAAAGATTCATTTTTTTCCAAATGATTTTATTTCATACGAGGGACGATAGCACAGAGAGATGAAAATAATATGAGATTTATTCCCACAATTATGATTATGTTCATGAAAAAGATATTACTATGGCTGGGTGAGAAAAAGGCGAATCTCGTAGTAGAGGAAGCGCTTGTAGTCGTAGGTAGGTATATCATCATCATCATATCATATTATCATTATGGCGTCTTCTTCTCTTCTCACATCAGATGCAACTTAAGCTTTTCTTTTTTAAGGAATTTTCGTTATCTTCTGTGTTTTTTTTCTTACAGTACTTTGTGGAAATATAAACCACTGAATTATCTCTCCCAGTTTCATTCAGCTTAAATTGCAAAATCAAATAAATAAATAAAGAGAAACGAAACAGTCTTCTTCCATTTTTGTGTCCTACATCTTCACGAAAAAAATTCTTTCCTCTGTACGTACTACAATTTTATTATTGTTTCCCAAGCCTTTTCTCTCTTTGTAAAAACTGTTCCAGCTGCGAATGAAATACCGACTGGCTTTATTCCTGGGAATGTTGAAAGAAGTAATGTAGAAGCGGAAGAAGAATAAGAAGGAGAAGATGAAGGAAGGCGAGAAGGAAAGGAGAAGAAGATGACGAGCAGGGGAGTCAACGTTGTTGATATTTGATATTACCATGGTCAACTGAGAATTAAACAAAGCCTTTGGGAAGGGAAAAGTGGATTGCTTGCAAGATTGGATTTAAAGGCTTCAGTTCAGCACTCCCCCTAACACCCTAAGCCTCTCCATATACTATATACTACTACTTTTTACTATATATTCATTCACCGGTCAGTTGTTTCTTTTCCGCATTTGCTCGCTCAGCCAAACCTACAACTTCAATTTCCTTTTTAAACTACTACCACCACCACTACTACTTTCCTTTGTTCTTCTTTCAAGCAGTGAGTGAGCTGAGCTGAGCTGACTGAGCTAAGGAAAAGGAGATGATGATGATGATGCTCTGCCCCAGCTTTAAAGAATTTTCAACCAACTGTCAAGAATCTCTGTCTACTTTACTTGTCAATATGTTACTGGAATTCTTTTATAAGATACTACTACTACTCACTTTTACTTTTACTACTACCATTCACGCACCAACCACGCACCGACCCCCCCTTCCAATCTCAGTCAGTCAGTCAGTCAGTTACTTTTTTTTAAACAATAAAAGTGTTTTTCATCTTCGTTTCCTCCAGAGATGGTTTTAGCGTTACAGTTACACATTGTTGGGAAAACATAATATTATACTGGAGTTAAGTAGGAAATTTGATATAGAACAATATTTTCATTAAGAATAATACAATCTTCTAAAGAAGTGAGTGAACGACATGGAGGAATGCAGGAATGCTTAACTGAGGTCGAGTTTTTAAACAACATCAGCTGATTGGACGGATAAAATGTTTTTTTAAAAGTAAGAATGTATTGAAAAAAGTCTAACTTCTTCCTCGTCTGATAAATTCTAGGAAAAAACCAGTAATTTTTGCATAAAAACGCAAACTTCTTAAAAATAAGTCGATAAATAATTGCTTGTGTAATCATCATTTTGGTAAACAGATGCCCATTCATTCCAAACGACCTATTTTTCGTCGTCCCGTCCCCGTCCCATCTCTTTCCTAAACTGGAAATATGTACACAGTTTTTTTATCAGTAGAACGTTTCAGTAATGCCCCAAAAAGAACTTATCAAATTCGTATATTAAATAAATAAGTGGCAAAAACTTTTCAAAAAGACAAAATGTAAATATTATGTAAAGATATTATTTATTCAGAAAAGTATGCAGCAGCAGTAGTAGTAGTAGTAAGTGATAACTTACACGAACTCATATTTTTTCCGTTTCCCCCTCTTGGGAGGGAAATGAAAAACTTTGAAAGTTGGACAGTAAATAAAAACCAGAAAAACTTGTCCAACCGAAATGATATTTTGAAAGAAATGGTGTTTTTCTATATATGTACGTTTTCCTTTGTCTAATAAATATCACACTACCGTCGTAATATTCTCCCAAAAAGTGAAGAATACCACCAGCACAATCATCCTCATCATCATCGTTAGCAACGTCGTCGTCATCATCATCCCCACACCACGACCGACCGACCGCCACCGCATTCCAAGCTACCACAACATTTAACAATAGAAAAGAAGTATTTATGCACAAATTCAAATGTAGAAATTGTAGCAATGAATGCAATAAAATGAAAGAAGAGAAGAAGAAGACGATGACGATGAATAAACCTTCTCTCATTTCACTTCTGCAACAGCAGCAGCATCACAAAAAGAAAAGTGCTACTTTCCAATACACGTTTTTTTTTCTCAGTCCCCTTTTTACTCGCAGCAGTAATTCAGGAAACTCATGGCACAATCAGTGCCCATAACTGACTCCAGATTTTTTATTCTTGCTGAGTCAGGCCGTCAACAAAAAAATAGTAGGAGTAATAGTAGAGGAGAAGAAAACACTTGTTTTTCTTTTGAAAGAAAGTGAAAAGAGAAATGATATAGTTTTCTCTCTAAAGTGTCACAGCTGAGGAATTTTCTTACATGTGCAGAAAAAGTGAAGGGAGAAAAAAATAAGAATGGAATATTGGATGAATACTAGACGAGAAACAAGAGAAAGAAAAGAAGGCTGGTATGGGGATGTTATGTTGGTAGTTGAAGTTGAAGCTAAATAGATTTCCTTGCATTTTTTTATTCATTTCAATGTAAATTCTTTTCTTTCAGTTTTTAGTATGCCTTTTACACTTTCTACTACGTATGTAATATTATGGAAGTATTTGCCATGTCTCCTGTAAATTCAGGAAATGGAAGTTTTATTTTTAAACTCGTTTCTTGTTTTGCTTTGAATAGTAAAAACTTAGTGATGACAATAAAGGTTTTTGTCCTGTTGGACTAATATTTATTGTTTTCTTCAATCCAGAAGATTTTTATTTGGTAATATCTGCATAGATAGTTATTTGCTTGAAGTTATATTTCTTAATTATCTTAGATTACACCCTATGCATGAACACGTTCCAATTAAAAGAAAGTACATTTTTATGTATGATAAAGATTTGTATGTATTATTTATTTTTCAAAAATACTCTGGTGCTGTCGCGCAAAAAATTCACGTACATAAGGTACCTTTATCCTTAATATAAAACATCACATTTTATTCCCTACTTTATGTTAATCTTACCTTACCCTATTTTGTTAACCTGATTTATTTGCAATGATACTTCCGTTTATATAATTTTGTCACGACTTAGCAAGTTTAACTTTGGTGATGTATTCATTGCTCCACCAATTGTGTGGCATTAGCATTGTTATTATTATTATTATTAACCGTAAGGAAAATGAAATGTCAATTGAGTTGTTCTTTTATTATAGATTTTTTCCTTATACATATTCCGCTGCATCCTTCCCCAACTACCTACCTTTATACTTTTTTATTCCTTTTCTCGTTTCTTCAACTAACCTGAATTAACATAAATGACATTTTCAGGACGACAAAACAGAGGGAAAGAAAACGAGATTCGTTCCGAAAAGAAGATTTCCTTTCCTTAAAGCCAGTCACTCACTCACTTCCAGTGAGACAACGACAACGGCAACTTTCCTTCTCCGTGTAGCTAGTAACCAATACCATATTATATGAAAATAGTAAATGAACGAGTTAGAGGAGTACAAGGATGAGGAAGAGTGAGGAGAACGAGAATGTAAGACGAGAACGTATGCTTTTTTGATCGGATTGAATCAATTTTTTACATTCATGCTTAGAATACAAATTTAAATGAAATATATATGCATGCATGCATGCGTGTATACCTACCACCACCACCATCATCCCAAAATATTTGCTGATTCATGTAAATGCAGTATATAATCAAAATGGGAAATCTACTCACGGCGTTTGCAAAATCGTTTAAGTCGATTTTTTGCGCCATTCTTTGAAGGAAATTGATCTAATGTGTGTGTGTGTGTAAGAAAAGAAGAGAAATACATACATAATCATAACAATAAATGATGTACAATATGTTACAATCCAGTGCGGCTGCTACTGCTGCTTATTCTGTTGTTGCTTTTGGAAGTGGATCATCGAAATAACCTTCATCAGATAAAAAATATGTAGAAGCGACAGTGATATGATATGATGAAGGGAAAAGGAAGGAAGAGAGAGAGAGAAAGGTAAAAAAGAGAAAATGAAGTGAATCCTATCTATACCGTTGTTGTTATTATGATGATGCACACACAACAGCCATAAATAATGATAATAAAAGGAATGCTTCCTCATGTACAGTACTGGTTTCATTCTTCCTTTGCTTTTGAATGCTTTTTTTGAAGAGTCTCATCGTTGCGTTGTGTTGTTCGTTTATGAAAATAACATTTCGTTTCTCTGGTGTCAGTAGTGGAAACGAAGAGAAGAGAAGAAGAAAAAAACGTTGCTTTAGAGTTTTTTAGGAGACAGACAAGAACTAGTCAAAAGATCGGCATATCAAATTTAATGTGAATGTTGATGCTAGTAGGAAATTGAGGTTAGTGGAAGAAGTGTGCTGGTTTTTCGCAGGAAAGACACTACAGGGAAATGAAAAAACTTAGATAATAATAATGTGAGTAGCCTACAAACAAACAAAAAGATGTAAACCTTCCTACCTAAAGTAAGTAAGTTCAAACCCACACAGAGCTACTTAAAATAGCCTGTGAGGAGGGAAATCAAAGTTGGTTTTGCGAACAATTAAATGCCTAAAGTAGAGTTTCTTTTGCAGCTGCTGCTGCTTCGCCGTTTTTTGCAAGAAATCGGAAAAGAGAATGAGAACAAGCAAGAGAAAGTCTATTCTTTATGTAATATGAATTTTCTTATCAACAAAATGTCTTTGCATCATTTTGCCACCCTCTCCTTTAAAAAAACTTAAGTTTACAAGTTTATAAACTCGCATGTAACAATTGTTTCCCACCACAGCACACCGCAACATTTGTTCTTTACTTCTCACATTTCTCTTTAGTTTCACACACACAACGTGCTGGAGTGGATGAACGTTTACTGAAACTTTAAAGGAAGCTTAGCTTCAAGGGCGGTCTCACATTACCCTCTCAACTCAACCCTTCCAGCTATATACAGGAAGCTGGCTTGAAGAAACCAAGCAAGTTTTCTCATCTACCTAAAATTACTCTTTATGTACTTTGGAAAGAGTTTTTGCGTCTCTGAACTGAAACTTTAAATAATGGAATTAAATACACTTGTAAGTAATTTACTGTTAGATTATCTAACAAATCCTGTAACTGCTACTTACGACGATAGGTATTTTATTTAAGCACTAAATTGCAAAGTAAAAGAATGAAACATTTCCCTTTTCTTTTCTATAAATATCGGAGTTTTTTTTAGCAACGCAGCCGTAACAAAAAAATTGGATTAATGCAACAATTTTTACGGCAAACTTTTTATTTTGTTTTATTAGAAAAAAACATTTTTCTAATGAAAAAAATTGCCTTAAAAAGTATAAGCTAGGATATTACAAAAAAGTGGTAAATTGACAGATACCGTTCAATATTTGGACAACGTTGCCTCCGGCCACCAAAACACCGCACCGATAGTTTAACAACAACGAAAGATGTTCTTCTTCTGCTCTATCCGGTAAAAAGACCAAGAACTGTTACTTCTGATGTTAGTATCAATAGAAAGAAAATCAAGCCTCAATGAAACAGTAGAAGAAGAAGAAACACTTCACCACCACCAACAACTTATTATGTATGGTTATAACATAACCCGTGCTTCCTTCACGTTTGTCTGAATAGCAACTGAGCGGGTTGCGGGGAAAGCAACCAAGTTTTCTTCCATGAAGCTTTGTAAACAGAAACTCACGCTGCTGCTGCTGTTTCTTCTTCTGCTACTCCTGCTATAGAAAAGTGAGGGAAGGAAAACGGGAAAGAAATGTCCAGAAACGAAAAGAAGCGGAGCAGCAGCAGCAACTTTTTCAATGAATAAAAAGATGAAATAAAATATACTACTATTGACATAGACCGGACTTTACTGTTGCTGCTGCTACTGTAACAAGCACTTTTCTGTTGCAGCAAGCTGCTGCTATTTGTATTGTCATTATTTATAATTAGCTATAAAAACATTCTAAATTTTGTCGACAAAATTCTTAGCGACTTCGACTCAAGTGGCCTTATTATATATGAAACGAACATTTAAATTGTAAACGTAGTTCGATATAATAAAAAAAAATTATACAAATTCATTCGCGTTAGAATTCAATTCAGTTTCTTATTCCACTTCTTTATTGATTGACATTGAACTTGTGTGAAGTAGGAAAGATTGTGAGAGTTTTTTTGTCATTTTTGCTGCTATTAGCAATTCTCAAGTTTGTTGCATGAGTTTCTTGAACCTTAATCCATTTCTACTGGTACCGCCATTTCCGTTTCTAATTATTGTGGCTTGGAGAGTAACTGTCTCTCTCTTAAAATCAAGGTTTTTCGTTGTGTTTAATTCCTTTTGTTCTCTTCTGACGTCTTATATTAGATATCGGAAGTAATTGGGATCTTCACCAAGAAACTCGAATCCTACTTGTTTAGAATAGCTCTATAGGGCTGTTTTGGCTAAGTGCGTGGAAACCAGATGTAAGTTTTGTTAATTAGTTGCATTTCTACTTTTCTGATGCACTGGTTTGTGACATTTTGTTAGAAAGAAAAAAAATTCCCATAAATAAAGTGCCATACCAAAGAAACACAAAGCATAAAACTGTATAGATTTAAGGAAAGGCTTAAACAAAAAACCAGCTAGAAAATAACGTCATCAAAATGTTATCATCGTTCTCATTAGTCGTTAAATAATAGGGTCCTTATACTTCATATACCATACCGATGTCTTTTTTTTGCACCAAAGACAGTTTGTTTCTGTTTGCGATATCATCGTCTTACAGTCTTAAAAGATTTTTCCTTCGTCTTCAGTAAAATAATGAAATTCGCTACTACACTAAAGTTCATCAATTTACTGTTGTTGCTGTGTGTTCATTTTTTTCCTTAATATTGTTCTTGTTGGGCCTTAAGAATGGATTTGCAAGGAAGGATAATGATGTTGCAGTAGTGGTAAGCAAGTAGTGAAGGTATAGTAGCAGTAGCAAATGCTTTGTAGAAGTAATAATAATAATAAGACTCAAAATGAGACTTATGTATCAATCAGTGGCATTAATCCAAGTTTATTTTCTTTTCATCTTGAAAAATAACTACGAAACCATCCCATTTTTACACAGCAGTAGCAGCAGCAGAAACAACAGCAGAACAAAAACCAAAGCATGGGCTTGGCTTGTTGGGCTAACTAGGAAGTAGGAGCTATCTAACTAAACTAGTCTCTTTTATTATTACTCAACGCTCAATTTCCGGTATCACTGCTACTTCTGCGGATGATGATCTGATGTTGTTACTGCTGCTTTTTCCGTTGATATCGCTTTGCCAATGCCCACTTCTTCCATGCGTCTTATAGTTAGTTCACTTTTACAACTCATCAATAACTAATATATAACATAACACTCTTTCCCTCTCACTATCATCATCATTATCATCCTTTTATGTCTATTCTCTCCTCTCCGAGTTAATATTGGTAACCTTATTACTGCTCTATTAGCGCAAATAGTGTTGAAATAGCAGCAGCAGCAACATCAACGTCATTGTGTTTGCTACTACTAAATAGTATCTGTGAGAAATTGTAATCTATATTTTGACGCGTTATCAAATTTGCTTTTTTATGCAAAGTAAACATTATTCGTTAGTTTGCAGTTTGTTGCTTATGCATGATGATGATGAGGTTGAATCAAGAAGAAAAAAGACAGCGAAAGAAAGGGGGAAAGTGTTGCGTAGTAGTATCATTTATCGAGAGCAACAACGGCGAAGCTCTACTCCGTCCATGGTCCCTATATTTTTTTTTGTTTGTAGCTTTTTAGTTTACTTAATTTGTACTCTGTGAAAAAATAAGTATCATTATCATCCTATTAAAGTTTATGAGCTGGAGGAACATAACATTAGCTCGTCAGATATTGCAAATTCCTTCCTTTCTTCGGAAGACTTTGTATGTGTGTGTGTTTTTTTGGAAGAGAGAAAAAACTAAAGTAGAGGGTAGATAGGTGCATATTAGATCTACCTTATTTTGCAATTTACGTCATCCTCAGTGTCATATAATAATATCATCACCGTCCTCATCATCATCATCGTCGTCAACATCATCATCATCTTCTTCGTCATGAAGTTTTTATTCAGTTATTCGTTTTCCTTCTCTTATTTTTTTCGGTCTGTATTTTCAGCATGAAGATTTGGCAGCAGCAGTCAACTTTCTTATCATTTTCACTATTATTGACTATCCAAAACCATAAACAAAGTCATATTGCATAAACACATGTATCCTTCTGTATAATGCTTTTAAACTAGACAATACATGCATACCTATAATATAATACTTACTTATATTTTTCTCCTTAAATTAATGAGAACGCTTTCTTCAATCCTGTTTAACTTTCTTGCCGCTTTCCTTCATCTTCTTCGTTGCTAAGTAAGTCGTTTGAAACTGCCACTGCAGCACTATATACACAACACTACTAATAATAACATGCTAATAAGTTTCACCGTACAACGAAGAAGGTTTTTCTTTTATCACATTATTATTTTTCTTTTTATATTATTATATCCCGTCGCGCGATTTGCTTTATACGAAAGGAAAGGAGAAAGAAAGAAAGAAAGAAGCAAAGTTTTGCAATCATCTCAAATGTCCATACATAATTCCTCGTTTCTTCCTTTCCTTACTTATTATTATGTTTACTGTGCTACTTATTGTTTAAATTTATCCAGAGTAATTTCATAGCTTCCTTTTTCAGCAGCAGCAGCAGTGGAAGGAAACAGAAGAAAGAAAAAAGAAGGAAGGAAGGAAGGAAAGCAAAAGAAAGATGGAGAGAAGAAATTAAGGTGAAATTTATATTGAAAACGAAACATGCTTCACAAAAGCTGCTCGTGTAATAGAAGAAAAAAGCAAAAAGAAAGCAGAAAACCGAAAAGATAGATACCTCTTCGAATCATCCACCGTTAACGTTGTTGTTTACTTGTGGCATTATTATCATCAATTGAGCAAAGAAGAAACGAGCAACCCTCATCATTATACTTTCCATTTCCTTTCATAAGAGAATTTCTTCTTCTCTTCTAGTAAAAAGAAATACATGGCGGCGGGATGATAGATGCCGGATAGTTTTTTTTAAACTATAAACACATGCCTATATTTGCGGATATCCCATCCATATTATTACAGTTCTTCCGTTAGTTGAAAAAGCGGCAGCAGCACAGAATCTTTTAATATTTTGGTTTCTTTTCTATATTTCTTTTTTTAACGTTGATAGTTTGTAAATTGTAATTGATGTTGGCTCGATCGGATCGGATCGAACTTATATGGATGGTTGAGGATGAAAGTAAAAATAATAATTATTCGCAAACAATTTCAAAGGAAATATTTTGTATTAGCTTTTCAGAATCATTCGAAGTTCTTTTTTCAATGTTGCGTTGTTGCCTTCATTTTTTCTTTTGAGAAGAAAATAAGGAAGTAATGGACCAAGTGGAGAATTAAAAATTTGTCGAAAAATAGTATTTACTGTAATGGGAGAAAAGATTATGCTTTCTTGAAACATTAACAATCCTGTGAAATTAGCTTTTAGCTTGTAAATTGTGTCATTTTATAAAATATTTAGTTTTAAATAATTAACTGTTTACCCCAAAAACCAATTAATCATTTTTCTAAACTAAAATGTTTTACAGATGAATGCATCTTTCAAATATACAAAATAAATAGAACTTTTAATAAACTGCATATCCAATCCAAAACGAATCTGATTAATTTGGTGAAGAAAGATGCTTAACCCAACCAAAACTAACTTTTTTACTAGAGTAACATGAAACAGGAAAATTATTAGTGGCTAATAAGTGGCAGTACAATAATAAGAATGTACTAGATAGATGCCTTCCATGAAATGGAAGATGGAAGCAAACAAACCTGAGTAGCTCAAACGAAAGTGAATAAACAATAAACAGAAGTGGAGGGCGAGGGCACACCATCAGAATTATGATAAGTATTTTGACGATGAGCAGCAAAACTCATGAATGCCTACGACTTACTTTTCGTACTAACTACGTGCGCACACCCTATATAAATGCTATTATGTATCTGTATCTGTACTTCTTTTGTTTGATCATTGATAATGATGCAAGAGAAACAACCCTTTGCTTGCAATTTTCTCATGGTTAAACCTAAACCAATGCAGATAGATAGAAAGTGATGAGGATATGATATATTTTATAACAAAATTCAAGTTGGATGGTAAAGAGAGAGAGAGAGAGAGAGAATGAAGTGACTATATCATAGAGAGAGGTAAGAACAAAAAAAAACTTTCTCTTTGCTGCTTCTCTATTTGTCTATGAATTTCCTGTTGGAATTTTTCGTTTCCGCTTCATATCGAGAAATCAGGATGAGGGCAAATCTATCCGCCGCTCGCTTGTGTGGTGTGTTTTTCAACTTGTTTCCACAGTATCATCATATCATCAATATCATCGTCCTAGCTAGGAAAAACGTTTTGTATGGAAAGAGGAGAGAGCCAAGGGCAGACTGAGAACATCATCCTAAACGTATAGCGTTTGTAGCAGTTATTATTATTGTAACGTCATTCACCCGAGTCCTAGTTTGAAAATAAAAACTTAAGTAAAGTAAAAGATAGCAAATGATACAAACAACACTAAAGAAGAGCATCAGTATCAGCAGTAGGAAAAGGATAGTGATAGAATCCATTTTCCCCTTCAATGAATGCTTAAGTTCACTATTCATAATAATACAACCCGCATTTTGTGGCCACCTTTTTCCGTCCCTTCCTGAAAGCTTATAGAACAAGAGCACTACTTTTGCCGTTGTTTGTTGTAATGTAGTGTAAATGCTAGTTTGCTTCCTTCGCAGAGGAAATAGATTTGAAACAATACCCTTCAATAATATTGTGTAGTGTGTAGCACGATGAAATACCGTATAATGTAACGTATTTATTTTGAAATTTTCAATAACCCTAGCTACCAATAAAATCTCCAATGGTTGTTTTTAGGTCATTCGAAACATTTTCCAGACATCCGTTGTATCTTCCTCCTCATCCTCAAACAAAATAAATATTGGGGGCAGAAGCAGGATATCAGATGAGGGTATGTTAAGGATTAATATGAGGGGGATTACTTTATCCTCAGATTATCTGTATTCATTTTTCGTTTTAGACAGTCAGTAATATGGCATAAGGGTACTTTTGGTCAATTGGTGGAATGGATTTTTTGTGTTCCTCCACTTCCTCCACAAATATTACATATTATTGTAACTACTTATGCACAAATGGGATTTATAAAATATGTTATTATATTTGATTAGCAACCTCTCAAAAAGCATTAAATTTTAGTTGTAAATAAATGAAATTTCAACTAATTAATGTACAAATACACAAAAAATTGAAGAGATGTATACATCCTAACAATTACATTACAGCAAAAAAAGTTTAATCGGAAACCGAATCAAAGACATTTTTATTTAATGTTCACAGAAAGATTTTTAATGTACAATTTTTAATCAGAACGTTGTTATTTGCAAAAGAGATACCAGTTCAAACTTGAGGGTAAATTTATATTATTTATGAAATGAATTTTTAAATCATCTTTATTGTTTCAACTTTCTTGAAGAGTTTACCTTTTAAACACAAAACAAGTGCATATGTTGATGTTAGTACTGTGTGGTTTCGTCCGGTACTTTCAATGAATTATTCACAATGAAAGCTAAAGTAATTTTGCAACAAATAAACGCTTGCAAAGCAAACGGTGGAAAAACTAGATCGGAGCAAAACAAAATTTGGCTTCCTGTAGTGCCAAGTTTCAACCAATTTCGCTGGAAAACAATAGTTTTCCGATGGAGAGTCTAAAGACTCTATACCAAATTTCATTGAAATCAGTCATAGCGTTCGACAGTTAGAGCACCGGCGGGCTGACAGACAGACAGACAAACAGACTGACCACATAACTAGATCTTTTCAAAGCAAACGGTGGAAAAACTAGATCGGAGCAAAACAAAATTTGGCTTCCTGTGGTGCCAAGTTTCAACCAATTTCGCTGGAAAACAATAGTTTTCCTACCAAATTTAATTGAAATCAGTCCTAGCGTTCGACAGTTAGAGCACCGGCGGACGGACAGACAGACAGACAAACAGACTGACCACATAACTAGATCTTAGATCTAGTAATAATATACAATTTGCATAAAGCCCTTTGAGGAAAGCAGCTATTGTTATGATTCATTTAATACACAATGAAATACAAAAAGGTCATCTTTTGTTTTCAAAACTTTAATTTTGCATGACAAGGCCATGTTGAAAAATGAAGTTATATGGCAATGTAAACCTTACGAAGCGCATGAGCTCCTGAATTTCACTCGGTACGCTGGCAGGGTACAACCGATTTCGCTGAAAAACAATAGGCTTCCTACGGAAGGCCCAAGGACCTAGCAACTAGATCTCCGATCTGGTAATAATCATTATATATCGAATGGGTGGGATCCATTTCATAAATGAGAATTTTTCGCTTACTAAAAATAAAATATTTTCTCTGGAAGTAGACGAAAGTGTTTACTGCGTAATTATTATTTACAGGAGAAATGATTTCCTATTTCAAATGGATTTCTGAAAATTTTAATTTCTTAAAAAATAAAACAAAAAAAAGAATAGTGGGCGGGAGACGAGACATGTCCAGAAAAATCCTGTTTTATACTATTCTAGTTTTTAGTGTTTTGTTTGTGAAGTAAACCATTTCTTTATTTTGAAGACATTTTTTTATCCTCCTTACTTATGACATTTCTGTCATTCTTCTAGGAAAAATAAGTAGTAATAAAAAAGCTTCACCATTTTGGTTTTTACTGTCAAGTGGAACAAAGAATCTCAACTGGATTTTTTAAAATTGACGATGGAGAGAGAAAAAAAAGTTCAAAAGCAAAGAAAAATCTTATTCTTCTTCAAACTAAAAAGAAGAGCCAAAAAATGAAACGAATGAACGAACGACAAATTTTTGAAATTGAAAGAAAAAGATCAAAAGACGAAATTCAATCGCTGTTGTTTTTCTTCTTCTCTGCGTAGAGATACAAAGGTTTTTAGATTTTTAACGATATTTACTTTAACTTTACTAATGCTTAAGAAAGAGAAAGTTTTTTATTTACAATGATGGAATTGATACGATACGCTTCGATATACGATATGGAATTGAATGCAATGTAATTCTATTTTAACAAGAGCAGAACCAAAAGCAGCGGTGGTAACCTTAACTTACTTTGCAAAGCCAAAGAAATGAAATTCGGTGGGGTTTTACCCAGTTCGGCAGTTCTTGATAAAATGGAGCTTTGGTTTTAAATTAATTTATCAAGAACGCGAAGAAGAAGTAGAACTATGAACTACATTAAAATGGCATTCCAATTTCAAAGAACAATAATTCAATTTTGTATCTTTTGTTCTTTCTTTTAAGAATGAAATCTTTTCGAACAGTGAATGAGCAAGGTCGAATTTCTAAGAGACAGACGGCATGACAAAAGGTGAGAAGTAACGAAGAAAATTTGGCAATGCAAAAAGGCGGCTGATTTAAATAAAATTAAAAGCATGAAATTAAATTCAAAGCAATACTATATATTATTATGCGTGATTGAAATAGCCTTCAAGAAGATTTTACTCTTTGGTTTCAGTTTAAATTAGATTTTTCAAGTGGAAAAAGTTTTTACTAATGAAAGCAAAAATCAGTCTTAACTAGAAGAAGAAATTTTTTTTGACTGTACTTGTTAAACTAAAACTACAAAACTGTTTGAGCTTGAATTGAGCTTCTCAGAAGTTGCTCTTGCTCCACTCATCCCTTTTCCTTCCTCATCAAATTACCTTATCGATGCTGCCAACCTTACTTCCTGTGATGTTCTGTGATCTTTCCTTCGAAGATTACCACTTTTTTTATAAGTACTCTTTTGTTAGTTTCTTCCTTCAGGGCTGAAAGAGTTGAATTATTCACTTAAAAATTTCTTGTATTTTTATCATACACGGAAGAAAAACTTGGAAATTATATTATGATCGTTCTATTTTTGTTCTTTTGTAACCGAGCTGATGATTTTATTAACATTAACTGTAACAGGTTATGCGGTGCTGTGGTATGGTATGGCAAGGGTGGGAATTTGAAACCCAAAAACTTTTAATTTGATGTTTGAGTAGGAAGCAGCCTAGCATCAAAAAGTAGACTAATTTTGTTATTATTCCAAGGCAAGGAGAAAATAAGAGCAAAACTTTTTTGTTTAAAAAAAAACTCTGAAACTGAACTTTGATACGAATATACTTTGATGAGAATAATATTCTGTGTGAAA
>JAHZNJ010001570.1:0-17049 GCA_027744475.1 Lepidocyrtus cf. sotoi NNG-2020 | reverse complement strand
GTAGTAGTAGTAATAAAAATATTTATTGACATGATGGGAAAATATAATAAAAACTTAAACTGTTCCCTTAATTGTTTCTCCGATGATGAGACAAATCAATATGTATAAAAAAATGTCTCGAAAGAATGCCACTTAAATTTGTAAGTTTTAATTTAATGTTATTGAAGAAAAGAAAAGAAAAGAAATGTTATTTCCGTAATTGTTATTATGAGCATGAAAATGAATTCAGTTTAGTTTTAAAAAATTGGGCTTCTTCTGTGGTGTCGTCAAATAATGAAAAGCTCTTTTGAAGTATGAAGCAGTGACCAAAACGGAGGAAGGCGTTTTTTGTACAATGTTTCGAAAGATATGATCGCATCCTACTCGTCTTTTTAAAAATATGAATAAAGTGACAGATTTTTTTTCTTCTAAGGCAAGAAAACCAGAGACTGAAGGCAGCTTATAAATTAAACTTTTTTTAAAAATAATAGTAGTAAGCTGGCTGGAAGTACAGAAGCAAATCATGTTTTCCACTTCATCTCAACTTGATCTCTCGATGAAAAACTCCAGCAGAGAAGAGTTAATAAATATTTATATACACCCAATAATAGTGTTGTGTTACAAAGTAGACAGCGTGCTTCACCCACATAAAAAAGGGAAATAACAAATGAAAGTAATGCAGCAAGCAGCAACTCATCCAGCAGAATGTTAAAAAAAGCAGATCGACAAAATATAATTTCCTTTCCTACCACTTTTCACCATTCTTGTATAGTGATGTGTGCCTGTGTGCGGCTCCTGTTTACTTTCTTTTTGATGGGTGTACGTACTCGTATGATGATGGTCCAGAATGGAGAATTAATGTGGGTGCAATGCAATGCAAACAGACCGCGATTCTGCTCAGGTTATGCTGGACTCTCTCTCTCTGGAGTGGAGTAAGTGGCTTCTAGTTGTTTAAGAACGAACCGGTTGTGTTCATTATTACAACACACAAGCATCTCAAATCATTGATCAGTACACAATCTATACAACTATCTGCATATGTTTTTAACAATTGCCTGGCTCCAGCACTTCCTTTGCAATCGACCGTCGTCGTGTACGTATTTACGTACGTACGAATATTAAGACCCAAGTCCAGAGTCAGAGTATTAGTTTTCAACCGTTTCTCCCACTATACTACCGCACCGCTCTCGCTGCTGCTGCTACTTTTTTCATTTTATATGGCCAAGGCGACGACGACGATTGACCACGATACTACGATGATGATGATGATGACAATCCGTTCAAAAAAGTAACTTGTCTAAAATTTATTACGTTTTTTAAAGAGATGTTAAGTACGTATGGGTGCAACTATGAATGTATGACTATCCACAACACTGAAGCTACATGTATTTAACATTTATTATAATATTTATATGTATTATTACGTTGTATGCGATCACATTTGCTTGGGTTTACCATGGCCGGTTTTCGGAGCTCTTTATACGATGCGAATGCGACGTGATGACATTGTGAAGGAAAGATTTTACCAGACCAAATTATTGACTTTGTTAGAGCAGAGCATTCATTGTATTTTACCTACCCCTGGCTGCAACCATACTTCTTTTCTTACTAACCATAGCCAGAGACATTCGATTTGCAGCCATTGTGTTCTGTTGTATTGTTGCATGCAAGTATTAAATTGTGCAATTTAATGAAAGACAAAATTTCATCTATATGTATTTGTTTTCTCTTCACAAACGGGAAAAAATATTAATTACATACCGGTGAAAATAGACTATCCTGCTAATTGGTAAAACCCAATTTAACTCGCTTCCATTCTTTCATTTATGCTTTACAATTTGCAATGGGAAAAGTTTGGAGTTATTTGAACAACGCCTGCATATTATTACCATTACCATGTCGGCATATTATTATGAAACGTTATAAAACTGCGTTTGCATAGTAAGCAGTAGTAGCTCAGCGAGTTTTTCTTTTGTCAAATTATAAGCAGAAGTGGAATGGGGAAAGAAAGAGCAAAGAGTGACGTCGTCGTCGACAGAAAGAAAATGCTATGCTGATTCTGTCTGTCACTCTTCAATACTTCAATTCGATAATGATTACATTACATACCGTATTGTTTGCTGGCCGTGGTGTGGTGGCTTTTTGATACGTTCTCATTACTACGAAGTACTGATACTGGCTGAGAGAAAAGAAAGTCAACATCAACATTAACATTGCATATTGCTTGTCAAGATGGCACAGCTTGATAGCAGCAGCATCATCATCTCATCATCATTGATTTGATATGCTAAATAATGAGGGTGATTACATTTTCATTCTTTTAGTAGGCAAATGATTATATTATACGTGTAAATTGGAGAGAAGATCAGGATTGCCATTTAACACTGCATAATAATGAGGATGGCACAGGTTGATGATCCTGCTGCTCCTGCTCAGTTTTGTAGAAAAAAAGTAAATGAGTTTGTTAGTACAAAAAATAAATTACTGCCAAAAACCAATGTGAAAATGAGCTATAGCTACTTGCTGCTACTTATGCTTTAGCCTGATTATGTTTGATTTATTATCACAGTGCATATTTTTTATTTTATGCTTGCTTATATCTGGAAAAGTAAAGTGCGTATTTTTTGTTTTTGCATTATTCCTCAATAACGGAACGCACTGGATTGCCGTGTAGCTCTATAGCTCATTAATGTTCAAAAATGAAATATTTTGCATTTCAGCAGCAGCAGCAGTATCATAAACATCTTTATAGTCTGATTAAAAATTATGATTTGTAATAAAAAATTCTGCTATAATATTTTTTATTCATCAAAAGGAATCTTGCAACAAGTAACTAACTGTAGGCATATTTAATACAAACCTTATTTCCCACGTCAAGCCAAAACCCCTGGCAATAATTTTCAGAAAACCACCACGAACGACCATTGCAGCAAGTGAAGTGAATAAATTCACGGTTAAATATGAAGTTAATTTCAATATGAAGCACTTTTGCTATTATTATTACTACATATTCGTTTGTAATTTTGCAGTGAATATTGTAATTATATCAAACCACCTGAGCTAAGACCTGATGAGTGTTCTCTAAATTTATTCGCATGCTGCTACATCTTTTTTTTTCAGTTTTCCCCTTTACCTGGCAATAATGACCAGGCTACAGTGTTTTTCTAATATGAACTTAAGCTTGGGTCTTTTCTTATTATTATTATGTATTGCTAAGCTGAAGCCATTTAATCACATGATGAGATCTTAAGATTATGAAAGACGTTTACAGAACCGCCGAGGGCAGGTGAAATTTATTGTTAGAACATTAGAAAAAAGAAATAAAATAAAATATAATATATATTTATTTTTTTCTACTTCACCTTCTTCATTTTCAGAACCAGATTTATTATCAGTGTTTGATTAATAAATTCGTAAAATATAAAAAAAATAATAATTGCCCAATTTTAGCAAAATTTAACTTTATGGCACTGCTCACTGAGAAAAAAATCATTTCTTGTTACTTTTCAGGGTTGAAGATCAATATAATAAGATTGCATTATTTTAGATACTTGAGGCTAAAAATTAGTATAAAAAGTATTATATAGAAAATCAATAATTATTAATTTATTATAGAGCAATGCCAAAGCTCATGTTGTGTCGTTATCTTATTAGAACATTCAACATTCGTTCACATTAAGAAATTTCTTTAAATTTGTTTCACATCATAAAAAAGCAAAAATTTACTCGGCTTTCAAAAAGTGTTTTCTTTAAATTGAAAATCAGTAATAAATCCATAAAAGTTCATACTAATGATAAAATAATAATGAAGTGATGCTAAAATTCGGAATTTTTGAGGGATGAAAGAAAACTGTTAATACGCCATAGGGTAAAGTATAATGATGGTGTAGGTTTCATCCTGGTGGGTGGTAACCCGGTAGCCACAGCGCAGCGCAGCAGCTTTTATATTCAAAACAAAAAGTTGCGTTGCATATTATGGCAGCATTATTATGACAAACTTTACGAAGGTTAATGTTTTGTTTCTCTGTTTAATTGCTTGACTCAATAAATCAAATCAATATATAAAACTTTGTTGAGGACATTTCAATCATCGAAAGACATTTTTCTGATACGCCACGCACTCAAGGAAGGGTCAGTAGTCAATAGTCAATAGTCATTTTACGATCGGGGATTATCCTTTATTTATTGCTTTTTTCTTTTCTTTTACTATGTAGGTAGGGATGATGTTGATGATGATGGAATGTGTGTAGGTGAAAACCTAAATGTAAACAATGTAGTAAAAGTAAATGTAGTGTCCCTTATATAATCCCAAAATCCGGATTAAGGGATTGAAGTGAAGAGCAAGAAGACCTCAGCATTAAGACTCGTTTAAACTGTGATAATTGCTTTAGACCTACAGCGCAGCACAGGAAAGAGGAAGAAGAGAGGAAAAGAAAAAAACATTACTTTTCAGTCTCAGGAGAGCCTTTCTGGTTTCCTTGTTGACATTCTCTAATCTTTAGCAGCAATTATGGGACGAAATTCATTTACTTTTATTGTTTCTGTCAATCCAATTTATATTTGACGAGAGAGAGAGAGAGAGAGAGAAAGAACTTAAGCAAGGTTCTACTTTTAGGTAAGAACTTTGGCAGAAAATTCACAAACATTCAAAAAAAATAATTCTATTTCGTAATAAAAATGACTTTTAGTTAAACGTACACTACTAAGCAGTAATAACTGTTTCTTCTTCCATCCATCTCGTCATTATTACCACACATTACGGTGCTTGAAATATTTCCAATTTTGTATGAAAAAGAGCCCGTGCCATGTTGCCGCCTTGGGCAAAAAAAAAGTCATAAACGAACTATGAAGGTGGTCACGTCATTTTTTGATGGTTCCATTAAGTAGCAAAGAGACATTATTTCCTTTTCGTTTCATGTGCTGTGTTGAATTCGGTTGTTTGACTAAAATAGTTATAGCCATCATCAAAACAAACTCATCATAAACTGAGTGCCTTACTAAGATACAAAAAATGCATGCAACCCTAGAGAAGTGGTAGGGTAGGAATAATAAACGATTACGTTTTGATATTGATAAATGAATGATGACTAAGCGAAGTATGAGAACGTGTCTGTCAAACAAAAAAAGTGTATCGATTGCAACATTCTGTGTTGTCTCCCTACCCTCCTCCCTTCTGTGCTATTCCCTTAAAAACTGTTAGTTTTTAAAAGGAATGTTTATAATTTTTTTATTATTTTTTTGAACGTTTATTACCCGTTTTACGAGCTTAATAAAAAAAAGCCTAAACTAAACTATGGACTCCTTTCCCTTCCCTAAATATCTCTCAAAAGTTGATGGTTGTAAGAAGACAATCTAAATTTATAGCATTCCCTGAAATTTTTAGCAAGAGATAAATTAAGATAATAATGAGCAGTGTTAAAAATGCATCTTATTATGCTCCGTCTGTCTGTCACTGGTGGATTGACTACTTAATCAAGTTTGGTGAAGGGCTACTTAAATGAACTAGCAATACAATCGCGTATGTTGTGGTTATTTGGTAGCGCAAAAATATGCCCTATATATCACACAAAATATCTTATAGGTGATGTTATTTTCATGCAACACAAATTCAATTTATAATTTTGCTACAACTTCGAAACAATTCGCACACACCTCAAGAAATGACAAACAGCGTTAAAACGAAAAGTCCTTTAATCATAATCCATCTTTATTTGCAAACTCTAATTGCAAAAGAAAAAGCGAAGAATATTTAAGTTAAGTATCGTTTGATGAGAATACTTTCAAGAAAATAACTTTTCGGCAAGTCTAATTTGGAGTGAGCTCGGATATGAGCAACTTGCAAATTAATGTGAATAAGAAAGACTTGCAGCAGATGCATGCATCCTTTGATTATTCTGTATAGAATTTGAGTAATTTCATCGAACTCATTGATTTTTTATATGAGGTTGGTTGACTTTTCATCATAATATTTGTTTACAAATAAATGTATGGCTACAATCATCATACTAATATAATAATATTATTGCTGGAACACGATAATGGGATAATAATGATGACAATAATATTACAACGGAGATGACTGTGTTGTGGTGGTGGTGGTGGTGATAGTGATTGTAATAAAAAAATGTGGCGCCTACGGATAATGGAAAAAGTTGGTTGAGGGAAATAGCCAAGAGTCATGAAGTCACTCTGATCCAGTCAAAAGGGAAAACACATTGCGTAGCAGACAAGCAAAGTCAAAGAATTGAGTAGCTAACAATAAGAAGATGTATCATGCTATTAGGAAGGGATCTATTCTATAGATCAGTTGCTGTTGTTGGAGTAGTAAAGTAATAGCAGTAGTAAAGGAAATGTAAAGCGGTCTTGGATCAGTCAGAGGATCTATCTCCTCACTCCTCACCTCTTTTGTTTCTTATGCATGGTTGAATTTCAAGTTGGGTTTAGCTAAGCTCTCAGCGCATGAAGTCAGACCGGGCCACACAATCTACACATTACGGTCTCCGTCTACCTGTCTTCATCTAATTGCCACACTGTCCCAAACATCGAAAGACCATTTGACTAATTGCTCTCTGATCTGACCAGCCACATCCACATATATACATCGCATCAATCCAGAAGAAGAGTTTTGCTTCTTTCTGATTTTTACGAGGAGCTACATCAACAAATCTAACTAACAATATGGGCTTCTTTCTTTTTACCGTTTCCCTCTTCACTGGATTGCAATTGGATGTACAGAGCAGAGCAGAGCAAAATTTCGCTCATGTGTGGTAAACTGGTAACGATGATCATGATCGCGCTGCGCTACGCCGTACTGCTACTTTGTAATAGGCCATTAAATTAATACAATTTGGCAATCCAAAACAGCAAATGCAAAGAAAACTTTTTTTCGTTTGCAAAAAAATGTGAAGGAGTGGAAGAAGCGTACATACAAACAAGCTGAGGATTTTGTTTTTTGAAGACTCTGCCTAGGTAAACATAGTGAAATGTTATAAAAATTAGGACTGCTGTCGGTTTTACAGAATTTATTATTGTAAATTATTTTAGATATGGCTCAGTTTTAGAGATTACGTTATTATTGTACTTGTAAGTAACTCTAATTTCAATCCAATTGCCAAAAGCAGAATTTACAAGGAAATGAAAAGATATCTGATTTATTTCAGGTTTTAAGTAGACTGGTTACTGCATTGCACTATGTTGCTGTTGTATGAAATCTGTCTTCTACCTAATCTACAACAGCCAGCTGGAAAAGCCTTCAAAATGCATACGCACCACCATACCACCACCAAATCTTAACAATAAAAGCATCGAGTGAGAAGTGAAAACTTTTTCTTCCGTTTTCTTTTTTTATTATCATATTATTATTATTATTGCTACATATACGCAACCCTGCTTCTGCGTTTATAAGCAAAAATATTTTCTGCTGCTGCTGCTTTTTAAATTATTATTACTTACAAAGTATTCATTTGCGTTTTTGGATAGTAAAACAGCAGCAGCAATAAGAAGAAGAATTATTTAATAAAAAAAGAGGAAGTTGAATGAAGTTGAGCTGTCAAAGTGGAAAACAAATGTGTGGAAGAATATTTTTCAGTCATGTAATACAAACAGCTAATGCGTGTTTTAAAATGAGAGTAAAAAGAAAAGTAAAAAAAGTAGATTTAAGATTTATGTATTATTTCTTATGTCTACTTTTTCTTTCTAAGCCCCTTTTGCTACAAGATCCTCTTCTCTTGTTGACGAGAAAGAGGCGAGGATGCGGTGGTGGTAGAGTGGCATGTTTTATATGAAATATATGTCTCCAGAAAAAAGGTTCTGTTCTGGTAAGTTTTTTTCTTGCTAGAAAAGAAACAAACTCTTTTTCCATTTACCATGCTAAGAAGATACATAATAAAGAAATTAGATAGAAACCAATAATGCAATGCTCATTATGCCCCAAGAATCTTCTCAACGCCAACATACCATTCATAGTCTGCCTGCTTCTGCAGCTTCCAATTTTTTTTATACTTTTAACCAATTCTTCTACTTTCAGATCAAACATTATTAATAGGTTGCAAATATGGGCTCGGTCGGCAGTCGAAGTCATGTGTCCCTTTCTCTTATAAATAAATGTCTTCTGCTGTTTGTTCGTTCAAAGGAGTTCACTTGTCTGACATGTTTTTCTCTTTATGGTAACGCTTTGGCTTTGCTCACAATCAGCCCAATTCGTTCAGCGAGTGAGTGAATGAGTGGTGGTGGTGAGTGAGAGAGAGAGAGATGTAGCCTTTTAAAAAGTTGAATGAAAATAGACAAGGCACATTATTTACAAACAACTGTCCACAAAATTTCAAACAATGTTACGCTACATACCTTCTTATCCTATCATTTGACGAAATATATATTACATTACGCATTGCATGAGAAAACCTGAAGATTAAAAACTTTAAAATGCACTGACACTATTTTATGTACTTAGGACAAAATACAGAAAAAGTAAATAATTTTCGTATTCGAAATAAGAGCGGCCGCAGAATTTACTTTACAAGTGAGAAAAAACGAAAACGGACAAACACGTGCAAAAAAGATATAATTATAATAATTGTAATTAAATTTAAACCCTGTTCGGATCAGTTTGGACACATTTCTCTTGTGAGTGTGAGACTACTGATCTACGTACGATAGAGCTGGATGTGATATGATTTGATTCCGCACCAAATATACCTAATTGCTACTTTTATGTGATAATATAATGAAGAGATTTTTAATTTCTCTGATGCCGGAGGATCATTAAAGCCACCAAAATTACCGAGGTAGTTTGGTTAACGAGGTACATGAGCATTCAAAAAGTAAAAAATAAAATAAAAACGCAATTGCTTTTTTACCTACCTCAGAAAATAAGTAAGCGAAATAAATTGTAATGAAGAAGGAATTGCGGGTTGGGTTGGAACCACCTCCTTCCTTGCTTCCTTGCCTTTTACTTTTGTTGTGTATTGTATCCTTGAGTCATAAAACGCCTCCTTCACACCCTCTGGTTATTCCAGGAAAGTTTCTGAGCATTTCTTAGAGATAATTATTACCTTTTAGTAATAATCTCAGTCGGAGGATCCCCGCTTACAAGTTTGTTGATGACTGGAAGTAAGTAGTAGACAAGTTGTTGTGGTAGGAAAAATTTATTTTCGATCTTTTTCTTCAAGAGCAGGAATGAATGGGAGTAGCCGCGTGTAGTAATAATTAGAGATGAAGTGATTCATACAAACAAAATCACTATTATTTTTATACCAGTCAAGTTTTTTCAAGTTAATAAGCAAGATTCGTCCATTCATACAAACAACCACCCATCACAACTAATTAAACTGTTTTCATTCACAAATATGTATGAGATATTTCCAGTCACTTTTAATGTTACAATTAAACAATAATACTTTTAAGCTGATGACGATGATGATTCTTCTTCTTATTGCTCTTGCTTGCAACTGTGTCATTTGTAATATCTTTACGATCTGCTGGCAGTGAAACGTTCTTCAGTTTACTTGAACTTGCTCTTGCCTTTTCTTTTCACAGATTTCTTAATGATAAGTATAGTGATGGGAAAATCAGCGACCACCACCAAGACTAATTATTACAAGGTTTATAATATATATTCTGCTTATAACTTTTCATGCTTCAACTTCTCCTGTCATTTATGGTCTGGTTTTTCACACAATCTCTTCTGCTGAACGGGTTGCGTTGCATTACAATTACAATTATCAATGTTGCTTTTCTACTTGGCTTTGGAAAAAGCGGATGCGTTTGGGTGGTTTGGCTGAACAGATTTTTTTTCTAAAAAGTACTTTCTTTGATTTAATTACGCAACAGACTGACAGGTAAGTTATAAAATTTTATTAAATTAAGAATGAATAAACGAAAAACACCACTTAAAAAACAAACTCGCTGCTGCGGCTGCTTATGCCGCGTTTCTTTTTTTCTATTTAAACGGAACGAACATACGAAACGAAAGGGAGAGTAGATTTTTTAGGTTTCAAAAGTTTCTTTTCATAAACACTCACAGAATTATTATTATTCCGATTCCGACTCCTAGAGCACTTGCCCAAAGAAAAAGCTCAAAGAATAAAAAAAACTTGTTTACTTTGTTTGTTGTGTGAGAATTAATATTACGTAAATCCTAATAACCCACAACAAATAAACAGTAAAAGCACTCACTCACTGCTACTGGTTTGTTTACTTAGCAGAATATTAATTACTGCAGTTTTTAATTAAATATATGTATTTGGTTCAATAGGTAAAGTTTGCAAAATACTTTCCGCATTATTTTTTCACAGCAAGCAGTGTTACAATAAATGTTATTTTTTAAAAAAACCAAGATTTATTAATTGCCCGTTTGTCATTGATTTAAAATTTTACGTACGTACAAGCAACGTACAACTCGAAACTATTTATGTCCATCGGATATCTTACAATTAGTCGCTAGGCACCGTTTTTATAGCATAATAATATACTGTTAAGAAAGTCAGATAATCTAGCACTTTACGTGGTGATGATAAGTAAATCCTGATAAGTTCATTGGACCATTTGCTACAGATCGATAATATGACGTTCCTTTTCTGTTTCTTTGAAGAACTGAAGAAATGCTGCTTGTAAAATGTAATATTCTTTTAATATGTTTTAACGATAAGGGTGGAAGATTAACGCTTATCGTACATACATACATACACACAAACTGTTTAATATTAAGTATATTTAATCATTCACTGATGTTGCAGACAAAAATGTCAAGAAAATGTGTGTCTCTCCCTATATATATTCGTTTAGTAGTAGTAATGATGATGAGTAGTATTTTGAATAGTGTATCAACTTCTTCTTAACAGTTTTGTGGTGTAATATGGCAATGTCATGCCAAGTCTCAATCTTATCAACAAAGTTTTTGACATTATCCAAGGTTGAATCACACACGATGAGGCTGCTGCTGATGATGATGATTGGTAATAACAACACAAGACAGTTGGTGAATCCAATCAAAGTTAACCATCTCTATCTATTTTTTATTTTTAACACAATTATTCTTATTCTTAAGAACTTTCAAGAGTTTGTCCTGAGCCTGTCACCAGCATCATCATAGTTGGTGAATCCAATCAAAGTTAACCATCTCTATCTATTTTTTATTTTTAACACAATTATTCTTATTCTTAAGAACTTTCAAGAGTTTGTCCTGAGCCTGTCACCAGCAGCATCATCAGCGAAATCCCGTTTTTCACGAGGAGCAATGAAATAAAATGAAAGTTTAAAAAATATGAGATCTTTTCTAATAAAATGTCCTTATCTCTTTCTAACACACACTTATCTTGAGAACTTGTCCAAGAAGGCTCAATTTGTTCTTTTTTTCAGGGCAATGTGAGCTGATAACTTTTACTATTGCTGCTGTCACGTGTGAGATAAAAAATATCTTCCACTCTTAATAAAAATTGTCACTTCTATTTAAAGTATTTTTAAGTAACTTTAAAAATCTTTCCTACAATCCACTTTGCAATTCGTTTCTGTTTGTTTACTTTTATCGGCTTGATTACGACAAGCAGAAATTTGATAAAATTTTCAACGCCGATTTAGTATTGCTGATTCCAGAAGATTATCTTACAGTTACCAAAAACAAACGTTTTGAGGAACAAAAACTCTTCAGCAAAAATGAGTCAATTAATCGTGAACTGTTGATTAGGATGAGAAAGAGGATGATGATGAGCTGTCGCAGCAGCTAAGTCCAATAAAGTAATAAGAAGAAGAGTGACGGAGACGTTGGAAATAAAGAAGAATACCATCACAGGGTTAAAAGACAAGAGCGAGCATCAGTCAGACAAGTAACAGAAGTATTTAGTAGGGAGGAAAAGAAAAGGCGATCGAATCATGCATTCTTCATTCTCTACCTACTAAACTAACTAGCAAGTCCCATCCCATCCCAGCAATCCCAACAACAACGTGTCTGCTAATATCCATCATTATAAAACCTTAAAACTTTACTTATCCAAACAGTAATACGTACTTATCCGAGCAGGACGTAGGATGAGGATGAGGCACGACAAAGAGCTACAAGAGAGTAGAAGAGAGGCAGACCAAGTAAAGCAGCAAGAAATGCGTCAGCTTTAAAAGCAACACTTTTCAACAGAAAAAATTCTCTTGCTGAAGCAAGCTACAGCGGAATAATAATACCACTTACGTTTGCGTACTTGTACGTAGAAGAGAAGTAGGTTTTTTCGTCGAGAGAGATCTTTCAAGTTTCAGACAACACCAAAATAATTGTATAACAGCAGCACCAGTATAGTAGTGCTACGAAGAAGCAATGCACTGCTCAAAAGCAGTTTTCATTTCAATTCAACCCTGCCTGCCGTTTGTGTTTGTTTCTTTTCATCTCATGAAATAATGAGCGAATTATGTACTTACATAGGGATAGATTTATTGGGAAGAAAGAGGGATATTTTGCAGCAGCAGCAGCAGCAGCATAACATCCACTCCGTCTATGCATAGTACTAACTACGTACGCGTACGTAGCGTATAAAAAGAGTTTGATCAAAAGAAGTAAAAGGCAGTCCACAACACGTAACTCTTTTCGTTCAGTCAATAATCATATTATGTACATTAAATTTGGACAAAGACTCGGTTGCCGTGTTTGTTTAGACTTTTCTTTTACAAATACTTACTTCTCTGTTGAGCTTTGAGCTGCTGGGCTATTACATGGCTCAGCTCGCTCCGTAAAAGTATTGAACCGTCTCTCTCTCTCTCTCTCTCTCTCTTGTTTTTTGTGACAACAAACCAACAAAACTGGAGGACCTGCCTCTGTACAAACACAACACGAGATCATTTCTATTCTATTATTCCTACGAGCGAGGAAGGATTAGGCAAGAGGAGACGAGTTGTTGGCAGAGATGACTTTTTTCTACTACACACACAGTGAATAAATGTAATATGTGAGAGAGTATTATGCATAATAATAAAATTGGATTGATCCCAAAAGGTTTGGTTCTGGTTGGATGAGCAGGAGCAACGTGAAAGGGTCTTAGTCATGGGCGGTTTCTTCCCCGAGTTTCGGGGTGTAAAGTGGTCCCCTAATAGGATCTGGGCGGATGTCTCCACGCCCTCATCTCATTCCCTGTGTCCAACCCCAAACCAAAACACATAGCCTGTGCTCCTGCTCCTTCCTCAATTGAGTAAAAGGATTCATGATCATGATCATGATGATCATGATGACGATGAACGACGAAGATGCGAGAGAGACACGCAAATGTATTCACCCCACGACATCACAACACTACGACATGCATGCATACAATTTTTATTACATGCCGCACGATTTTTTTACTTTTCCCTGTCGTAACCGTAACCTTTTTTTGGAAAAGTTTGTTGGGCACATCCAAAGCTAAAGCTAAGGCTATAAAGCACAATAAAAATTACCGATTAGTATGAGTATGTATTTTCTTCACTTCTTTCTTTCTGTCAATAAAAAAATAAACTTTCTTTGAATTTGTGAATAAAATTACGTATCTAGAAAAAAATATTATTTGCAGAGTTTTTACAAAGAATGAGTGAAAATTTCCCTTCTAAATGTAGAGAGAAATAATAGTTAAACTTCTGCTGAAATGCATGCAGGTCATCGTTTTAGCAGAGATGGATTTTAGGAATGCATAAATACTTTAAAGATATTTTGAGTTTATTATTGTCTAAAGCAGACAATAGAAAACAAGTCTGATTACAGTTAATGCAATGTTATATTAATATTAATTCGTTTTATGTAATCAGCAAGGTGGACTGCAATGATGACTTTCTTTTCTATCTACACCAAGAAATTGAAAGAAAGTAATAGCAATAAGCTTTTTAGTTTCTATTTCCCTAGTTTTATATCNATATTAATTCGTTTTATGTAATCAGCAAGGTGGACTGCAATGATGACTTTCTTTTCTATCTACACCAAGAAATTGAAAGAAAGTAATAGCAATAAGCTTTTTAGTTTCTATTTCCCTAGTTTTATATCAGATCCTTTTATAAGATTAGGAGTGAGAGTGACACAAAAAGATGCAATTTAATATTTCGATTTTAAGTTAATCCTACCTTCTAGCAGTTCCAGCTAACCTGGAAAACGACGATTTGTAATTTTCATAAAGATCTCATTAAACAAATTCCAGTAATAAAACGTCTTTCGCCCATATCTCGTACACATTTGAGCTAGTTTTGCAGCTTATCAGCTAAATTTTTTTATTTAAAAAATTGAATAATTGTAAATATTGTTTTAGGAAATATTGGTTAGCATATGTTTGTACACATATCTGCTGTTGCATTTTAATTTTATTATTTTCCCCCGTCTTTTTATAACGAGATTGTGATTAAATTGCATCTAGATTGTATAGCACGATAAATATTGTTTTTACAGAACAAAACAAGCTTAATTGCATGAGTTCCAAAAGAAAAGTAAGAGAAGGGGTTAAAGTCGCGAGTCGCGACGCAATTATCCATTCCCTAAAAACTTTTATTATGATTAGAAGAAGACACAATTATTGATATAATATTTTTTTTACCTTTCCGTCTCCGAATGACGACGAGGAGACCATTTATGGAGAAATAAAATAAAATAGGTAATATGAATGTCGTGCAGGCAAAGTGAAACAACAACAACAGGCAGGATACTATTCAACAATTCAACATACGCCATCATTCGATTCTTTGTTAGCTGCTTTTATGATTGCATAACACACATTACTTGTGAATAAGCTTATTTCGTCACGAGAGACTCAAAATTACTTATACATTTTGGTGCAGTTGATTTACACGTAAAATGTAAGTTCGTCTCCGTCTCTATTTCTTCTAACATTAAAAATTCTTGCCTGAGTGCTTTGTTATCATCACCATAAGACAAATGAATGCCATAATTAACTTTTTAAGCCAATATAATACAAACACATGGAGTGCTCCTTTCATATGGATGGAAAAAGCTGACTGATTTTTGATTTTTTTTAAATTGAAAAAAAAAACGTTTTTTAAAAGAAATTAGAATAAAAGGGTTGGCTCTTTGATTTCGAATTTAGAATTTCGACTAGAAGAACAAAGCAAAAGTGAAGAATGATCTTTAAAAGTAGCACAATAATACTAATATTCGTTGAAATAAAATAAAGTTAAAACGCGTCTGTTATTGTAGGAATGTCATGTAAGCCAGCATTAAATTTATGCTTGAAGCATTCCTCTGAAATGTGTATGATACAGCTACAGCACAGGGGATGGATGAGACGATGAAGAAAGGACGACGAGAAAGTAAATTGTAAATTGTGAAGGGGAGAAGAAGGAGAGTGGAGAAAGAGGAGACGAGAGAAGTGATATGATATGAAGATGGTGCCTGGAAGTCCAAGTGCAATGTGAGGTAACTTTAATCAGGACTTATCTTTTTACGGATTGTAGCGTGGAGAGTGGAGACCTGACTAGGATGTTTTATACTAACTAACTAAACTACATATTACATCCATTCCCTTTCGAAGTCTGGCCCTGGCAGCTGCTGGAGTCTGCCCAGGTAACGCTTAATTGCTCAATGAGCGTAGTGCTTCTTTCATTGTGGTGGTGGTGGTGGAGATGATGTAGTAAACGCAGCAATCTTTCATGGCTTACTTCTATATCTGTAAAACCATGCAGACAGTTTTGCTCGCGTTTCCTTCCCGTCGCCCTCTCGCTCACTTCTTTTTCTCTGGTCGTGAGAGATTTTAAAGAGGGAAGAAAAAAACTAGTTGATGAAGAATAGAAGGCGATGATGATATTACAAGTGAATGAAAGTATTTAGTGTTTGGAATGTGTGGAACTTGAAGGAAAACAACAACGCGCACATTTCTCATTTCTGCTTGTTCAGAGTAGTAGTGGTGGTGGTGGTGGTTGGTGGCTGAACAAACTTTAACATGGATTTTCCAGTTGAGGAGACATGTCAGCAATAAATTTGCTCTTTTTTGTTTTTTGCTGGCCAATCTGGTTTCCAATTTACTCAACCATTTCATAAAACTATTTGATACAACTTTATTGCATTAATAATTATTTAACACAATTATTTATTTTTTGCTGACTTTGTTTGACTTGATGTTGATGAGAAATGTCTGTATTATGGTATTCTATTAAATACATTTAAAACCTTTAACAAAGTTATTTGAATTTCACGATCTAATGGAGGTCCTTTTTAATCGCTCTTGATCATCTCATCAACATCATCTTAAATCTTATTCACTCTTGAGAAAACAATTCTCTTACTAACGCACTAACTCTGATAGAAACAAAAATCCTTTTTAATTTATCAAGCGGAATTTTGATAGAAAGACAAAAAAATGGGTCTTTGAAATCCGATTGCAGTTTCCTTTCCTACAAGTGAAATGTCATGCAGTAGTGATTTATACCATTTCAGATGAAAAATGATTAAAATGCGTCGTCAGTCCATCAATTTTTTTTAGAAATCATTAAGGCAGTTTGAATGAAATATTCGCATTTATCATAAAAAAATATTTAGCCACATTAGACCGTTGAATTTTTATGCGGAGATAATCAGGTAGTATGTAAATTTACAAAAATGTGCATTAAAACCGCCAATTTTTTTTAGCGAAGAGGGTTGCCGATTGTAAAGAAGGTATTTGATTTCTTCTGACATCAATTTTACCGCTGCGCTGCGATGATGTACAGTAATAATTAATTAATGTTTTGCGGTCGAACCGTTTTAAGTATGTACCAGCAGTTTTTGAGATTATTTAACCGTGCAAGTGCAACTCAATTATATTTCGCGCAGATAATTAATGTAAATAATAATACATAATTGCAATAAAAGTATGATGATAAATGATAATATGTTAAATTTTTTTCTAAATTTTAAGGTTTCTTATCTCGACTTGAATTGAATCAGGTTGAAGATTTCTGTTCTGAATTGAAGTTGTTAGCCCGAAGTCAAATGCAACAACGCAAAATCTCGAAGTTGATGCTCACTTAAAGTAAAACTAATCGCAAATACAAAATTGATAAAGTATTATCTAATAATAATAATATGTTGGAGCAGTATGAGCTTCAAGAATAATTATTAATAATAGATATGATAAATTAAAAAGGATT
>JAHZNJ010001569.1:0-23960 GCA_027744475.1 Lepidocyrtus cf. sotoi NNG-2020 | reverse complement strand
AAAAGCTTTTTTTGGAACCACTGCAGCATCGGCGCTGCTAATAGCTTTTAATTGTTCTATTAATTGCTCGTAACTTTCTTCCATCAGTGGTCTAAAATTTGTAGTCTGTCACTTCTTGACCTTTAGCAAAGATGTTTCTAAAAAATCATTTTCAATTTTGTAGCTTACAATTTAATTAATTACTGTCTTATCAAAATTTAATTACAAGCAATATTTTAGAGATCATATTATATTTATTTTAAAGGTATTTATTTAGAGATGCATGACTGTTTATCTTCTCGCTACAAAAGAAGACAGATCCGCCTTTTTAATACTTATTATTGTAGCTCTCCGAAATCTGCTTTAGTGATTATGTGTCAGCAAATAACATTTCCTTAGAGAATGCGCATGAAATCTATGATTTAGCTTTCCTAAATCAATTTCAGTTATTTTATGTCAGTAAGTATCAACATTTACTGGAAAGTATCGATACTTACTAGTAAGTATCAACTCTTACTAGAAAATGTTGATACTAACTAGAAAGTATCGATATTTTCTAGTAAATATCGATACTTACTGGATGTCTAAATTTACTGTAACATACACACATCAGTAAAAAGACAATCTTGTGACCTAAAATCTCTATACTTTCTTCAAAAGCCGACTACTTCCAAGCTCCAAAAAAAGACTCCAAACAAAACCAAACTTGCCTCAAATCTAAAAAGCATTCAATTTCTAATCAAAGTTCACAACATTATGGCTTAGACAAACTGGCGATCTGTGATGTTCATTTCATGCAGTAAAAACCAGCGAGAAGTCAACTAAGGCAAGAAAGGCTAGTAATGAAGTGACTTGACATGACATTACACATTAGTTACATCTACATGACTTACAACACAACAGCAGCTCTTACTACTCACTGCTCACTCATCCTTACTAATTTACATGATATAAACTGACATAATAATAATCATCGTGAAATATTATTCCATGAAATAGCTAAGCTTAAGCTGAGCTAACTCGAAACAATATCCAATCCAATACTAATCCCCATCCTCATCTCATCCTTCTCCTTCTGCATTAAATTTGTCACATCTCCATCATTATAAATCACCCGATATACTAGGATAAACCATCATCATTCAACGTATACTTTATAATATTTTTATTATGATAAATTACAACCGCCCGCTTATTGCAAATTTGCAATGATGGCAGAACCAATTTAAATTACTATTGGAAAATGGGTTTGCTTGGTATAGCTTTAGCTTAGCTTGGCAAATTCGCCTTTACTTCAAGAGCAATTAATATTTGCACACGCGAAATACAAAATCAACAACAATAATAATGAAGAGAAGCAGAAGAAGTAAAGCTGCAGAGTAGTAAGCATTTTTAATGTCTCATTGTTTGCAAATTGCAAGAAAAACATGTGACGTGACAAAAAATAAAACGGGAACAAACAGACCTTGGAACCCAGTTTACTTTGATAATAATGACGATGATGTTGATGTGGATGATGTTGACACGGTTTATTCTCTTCATCCGCTGTTATTATTATGTACCATTATTCTAACTCATTAAGAATTTTATAAGGGAAAAAGGAATTCTACAACAACCGCTGCTGCTGCTGCTCTTGTTACTCTTGTTATGCTATATTTATTTATCTTTTGCAAATTCTACTGCGGAGAAAACAAAAGAGGGAAGAAGGGAGGAGTATTTGCAAAACTGCAATTGGAAAATAAAGGAGGCGTGTTTGAAGAATGAAGATGAATAGCTTTCAAATTTTAGGACCTTCTAGCTACGTACAAAGTATATAGGATTAACATATTGCGCGAAGCTTGCTTGGCCACGCTACGCTTGATTTTCTTGGATTACTTAAAACAAGTCGGTTCTGGTTTTGGAAATAGGCCATTAACAAAACGCAGTTTCTTTTAAAAGTAAGTAAGTAAAGTAAAAGAAGGAAAAATATATTTGGAGCAACAACAGCAGATTTTTTACAAGTTGTTTACACATTTTTTAAAGAGAAAAAGAGAAATTACGTAGTACAACTTGAGATAGGTGACGGACGGAATGAAGCACTTCCTCCTCTCTCTTTTTTGCTTTTAGTTTTAGTGAATGGGAAATTATGTAACGCTGTAAAAGCAAGGAATAGATTAAATTAAAGTATATAGAAGGAGCATGTGAATTGCAAAAATGGGAAGGAAATGGCATTGGAAATGATGACAGTTTTGTTTTAAAAGAGTTTTAAGATTTTTTCTGCAAAATAACTTAAACAAGTTGAAATAAAAGTAAAGTGCATAAAATTGCTGAAAATAAGGAAAACTTTAACAAGGCCGCAAGGTCTGGGTCTAGCGTGATTTGGATAGAGATGGGTGCGGGTGGTGGGTGACAGACTAGGCAGAGGTTTAGCAAATTAAGCACAGCTACTGCTACGATGTTGTTGTTTGGTTAATCAGATTTAATAATTTTTCAATAGTAAATTATAGACCAGGATTTTTACTAGTTTTATCCTTCTCTTTTGCGCAGACTAATTTTAAATTGCATTGTAAAATTAAAACCATTATGGGATATTTATGATTATGGTTGAAATGTTGAAAATGGTTTACAGATGTTTGCTACAGATAAAATTATAATAGGGTCACAAATAGTATTAAAACAGACACCAAAATTTTATTTTATAGACGATAGATGATAATAGATAGTCATAGTGCTGTGCTAGTACAAAAGTAGATAAACGTCTACAGTCTAGACGATTTTATAATGTTCGGTTTTGTGCTGTAAAGCTTGTAGCGGTATGAGTAATTTATGCCAATTACAACAATCAAAATTGAATTGCTTCGGTAGTGGATCGGACTAATGGAAAAACGTTTTGATAAAGTCATCCACTTTTTATGCTGTATAAATAAATGTATGAATAAATATAGAAGGACACAATTACAATATCACAAAATGATAAAAAAAAGAAAATTAGCACATCACGTGGACAGGAAACCATTTTGCATATTAAAAAGAGTTTGCTTTTTTTGACAATGAACTATTTTGATTATCAAATTCGTTATTTATTGACAGAAAATTTTCACACGACAGATGAGGCTAATGCATAATCAATCAAGGTCTGATGATGATGATAAAGCTCATCTAACATGCATGATTACATTTTGCAAGTAGTACTAAACTAACTAATCTGTGAAATGTGAAAAGTAAGGAAGGTGTTAATAAAATACATGGGCGTAATGTTTCAAAACTATCATTGGTTTTGCTCGGGTCTACTCCAAAAACATTTCTAATTGCCAGTTAAACCGAACTCTATTTTCACATTTTCCTTCGTCTTCAAGTCTAATTTAAAGCATAAAATATCGTAAAGCAATTGCACAAACTTTTAAATTAAATAATGTCAGGTTTACCTTTTCAAGATAGTACAAAGTACAAATACTCATGTGTAATCAATGCGTGTAGTAATATCATCATGTCTTCACGATAAAACTAATGTAAGAAGTGTTTTATAGAAATGTTCATGGTCATAAAATAGTAATTTGATTTTTATTCTTGCATTTTTGTGAATAGTTACATAGTATATAAGTAAACTATAAACTAGAATGACTTCTTCACTTCACAAATAAGTTTAATCGCCAAGAGCATAAAAGCTTAAGCTTTGAAATTGCATTTTTGTTTGTAGTAAAACATGAATATTGTATGAATTTTGCATGTAAATTGCAAACCACCATCATGCATAGCTTTATTAGCTTTGCATCATTATTATTGCTTCGTTGCCACCTTGCAAGCATCAACATGGTTTCGGAGGAATAATAAAAATAAAACCTGACAATGACGCAAGTTACCTTCCAAGACAAACTTGGATAACTTTAGCGAAAATGCATCTATCTACCTTAGCAATTTAATTCAATGCAAGACAATGCCAGAAAAATGATTAATTTCTGTCCAGTCCTTCTTCATAGAAGAAAAACGAAACAAACTACACGTGTAGTTCTGTAAACTAATTTCGTTCAACCATAGTCAAACACCATCAGCAGACTTCTGACTTTTTTCTTGTTCAATTCATTCTCATCTCAGTTTTCCTAAATCTCAAGTCAAGTTTACAGATCTATCTCCTCCACTTCCAATTTTTCATTTAAAAAACTGGACATACTTGTTTTTAATATGCGAGGAGACGAGTTTCAGCCTTCCTTAGTTATCCAGATATTTTTTAAGTGAGTGGCAACGCCCAGAAAAATATCCACTCACGTAATCTACCTTCATTACTACTTCCACATGGATGAAAGCATTAAACAAAAGGATCTTCTTCAATTCTTCAATCTTGAACCTTCAGACAAAAAATCTGTTTTTCTTTATACTAAAGGAAGAAACTGACATAACTCCCATTTTATCATTGATAAATTAGGGGATATTGTATTGTAACTTAATAGGTTAATAGTAGATGGGAGCCTCTCGCAAAAAAGAGACTGAAATAAAAGAACTGCTTGACAAACGTTTAATTTAAATGTTGAACAGAGACCTTCAATTTCATTCTCTTACAACAGTCTACAGGCTGCTTTGTATCACTTTTACTTTTTTTATTCATTACGTCATCATCATCGTATTATGAGGATGTCCAGGCAAGATAAGAATTAACCCTGAAAATCTTGACAGAGCTTTTTCTATTTTTCTACAACTTTTTTTTTGGAATATTTCCATTAAATAAAATTTCAATCAAAACCGAAACTAGACCAGCATACCTACAAAGTCAATACTGTAGTCAATTTGGATCGTACGATATTTTGAATGATGATGAAGTGAAGTGAAAAGGAATCAATTAATTCTATTATTTTTTGGCAGAAACATCAACATCTTCCTCCTTCCCTTTTGTTTCACCTATTTTGTTGAAATGTTTTGTTTTGCAATAAAAAACCAAATTAATGCAGCATCGAGCGAGGAATAATAGGAAAGCAGATGACGGGTGGCGATAATAACTTGTTTTTCCTTTCAACCCAAGCTATTATCGTATCGTAATAATATTTATCAGAATAATATTATTAAACAATTCCAAATTGACCAATTTATTCATTCACGCAATAAAAAACATAAAAAACAAGAGAATATACGCTTTTCTCTTTTTTTGCTGGAGAGATCCAAGCCGACATGCGACATTTCAATTGCTATTACCAGTTTTAGTTAAATTGGTTCGCAGAGAGAAGAAACGTTGGAAATATTATTTGCACTTTATGTAACTGGAGCAGCACTTAAACAAGTACGTACATTCAAAATTCAATACGTAGTACTGAAATTGTTACATCGTTTGTCAACTGAATGAATGAATGTTGGTTATGATTTAAGGCAGTTGATGTCTATGCTAACAGCCTCTTTATAGGCTAATGTGCCTACTTAACTAACCAAATTTAAATTCAAGGTCGCTCGTGTTGGAAAAGCAAACAAATTGATCACTGCGCCGCAGCGCATCGGGATTGGGAGTCGGTTATGCTAACAATTCTTACTTTAGTACTTTGCAAATGCGCTTCTCTTATGATAAACACTTTTGCTTGTTTGATCGATTTCGGACATTATCGGTAGAAACAGGATAAAAATATTTTCAGTATGAACGAAAATTATGCATTAAGTAAGTATTGACAGGTTACACAGAAAAATTCAGCCCATTAATATCAAAAGAGAGATGACCATTACAATATCGTATGCATATTATTCCTTATGTCAGTCAGTAGAGTATTTAGGTAACTACGTAAATTCGCTAAGTAGGCAATTGATTGAGTGCAAAGAGGTGAACTTAAAAGTTGGAAAAATGACAACAGTTGACATTGACACTTGCCAGCTACAGAACAACAGGCTTATGCTCGCACTGCTCATGCCGCTTGTTAGTTGTCCTCATCAAGTGTTGGATTATGTCAAAATTTCAAAAACACTTTGCTTTTGTAAATAGCTGCGCTGCGTATGAAGCGCTTCAAAATTACTGAACAGTAATGAATTCGGACTATTCGGAGAGGGGTAAGTATAGAGAGCGCAGATTGTTTGATCAGTTTTTCATGCAAATTAATTACTTTTGCGTTGGCATATTGAAAAATGCTTTAAATTTTTTGTTACTGGGTTAAACAACAATGAAAAGATTTTGACACTTGATACTGTATTAGCAAGTATAAACGTATGAGCTACTGCTTAAACAAGTCTTATAATAATTTTTAATTTGATTAAATTAAAGTATGACAAAAATTTTACCTTATGAACAGCAAAGTAGGCTTGCTTGATTTTTCAGCACAACGGTTTTTGCAGGTTTTCCTGAGACGCACAAGGAAACTCGTCTTGATCCCTTTTATTTACGAGTCTTTGCATGTAATTGGGTGACTCCCTCAAATTACGATACTAGAAGCAATTTTCCAATTTTTATTTATTACGCAGCCGCAATATCCTCCAACGTTTAATCCCTTCTTCCTCACACTATAACTCGTCAACTTTTGTGTCAGTCAGTACAATGTAATTTAGTCCTGGAATAAACGTGTTTACTATTGTTGATGATTAAGCGAGATAATGACTGGGAACAAGGACGTTTCACTATAATTATTAAGTTACGCAGCGCGGCAACAGTAATTATTATTTTGTTTTTGTTTTCGTCTGAACTACTCTTCTGTAATACGTAAGCTCTGCTTCTGTTTATTATCGAATCTTTTAACAAAGAAATTTTTTGTTGGATAATAATTCGCGATGTGCTGATATTGACACGGTTGTGACAACTTTTAATGACGAAGCTGTTTTCTTCTTTTAAGTACAATGAACTGTTCTTACTCTTTGTTTGTTAGTTTTTGTGGATGAGTAAATTCTCTAACCTTTTCGCGATGCAATTCAATCACCCTGTATTTAACTTCTTGAAGGATTTTTTTGGACCAGGTTTCTCTTTTCCTGTCAAAAGCAATAAGAAAAAAGTTGAGATTTGAATGCATTGAAAAATAAGGTTATACTTAAAGTAAATCTTTTATATTCTCTAACTTGTCATTTGTCAAGTCAAAGTCCAATGAAGAAAAATGCTGTTGTTGTTTCCAAAAATAATTTTAAGGTTTGCATAAAAACAAGAAAATGTTTTACCTTTAACTTGAGTAGAACTCCTTTTAAATGCCTTCCTTCTTTGCTGATTTTGGCAGTGTTTTCTGGCCACTCACTCACTACTTAAGCAAATCGGTTTTAGCAAAAGCAGAGGAAACAATACAACTCAATAGAAGCAGATAATGATTTTAACAAGAAGGAGATCGACTGACTAAGAAGAAGAAAAAAATCGGAGGAAAAAGGAGATTTCCTCCCTCGGGTCGTTTGATGAGAAATGAGAGTGAGAGAAATTTAAGCTATTTACTTACACATTACACAACACCACTACCACCATCATCACTGCTAGTACACGCTCCGTCTACTATTTCTCTTTTATTTACACGCTCAACTTATACACACGCTTTTTTTTTTAAAAAAACGAGAGAAGTTCAGAAAGAGAAAGGGAACTCCCAACAGCTATGTAAATGTAATGTAAGTATGAAACAGTTGCGGAGCAAGCAGCAGTAGCAGCAGCAGACCAAAATCGAAAGCAACAACAACTCCAACAAACTACTCCACAAGTCCACAACCACCACCACCACCTTTTACTAATAGCAAAACAAATCGATATAGAACAAGCTGGGAAATGGTTCTTTCTTTCTTGCAAAAATTCTTTCTATTTTTTACTTATATACGATTTGGTTTTGGGAAAAAAGCTTGGATTTTTTTCTTGGCTTGCTTTCCTATTAAACGGCAACAACACATCAGCAGAAAGTTTAATGCTGCTATGCTCGCTTCGCTGTCATGTCATATTATACAGGCTTAACAAGATGATGCCAACCTAGAAAATACAAAATACTGACATGAGTGAGTGAGTGAGTGAGATGGAGGGAACATGCAGGGAGAACATGGTGGTGTTAGCGATATTATTGAGCTCGGAGCAACGGAACATCGGTTTTCTTGTTTTTCATTTGGCTGTTTTATTTTATTGAGGAACCAACTGGACTGACGACGATGCGATGGGAATGGAAGTGACATGATAAGAATATACGGGAACCAAACCGTTTGCTCGGTTCAGTTCTATTTATTTTGCACTTGCACATTTTCTTTCTTCATGGTACAAAAACGAGTATAACCGCTACTGCTGCTGCAGCTGGTACTGGTCGTGGAAGGCGAGTGAAGGAGAAAATTCGGGAATTATCCGGAGCTATTCGCGAGTCCCATTTTTTCGGTGGTTTTTATTTGCAAAGCGCTTTTCGGGTTTTTATAAGAATGTTATACAAGGTAGGTGTGTATGGATGAGTGAAATTGGTGGTACGATGCGATGGTGAGAAGACAAGTTCTTTGTTTGCGTAGGATTGCGTTACATGAAACACACACGTGAGCCGTGAGAGGATTTATTATGGTAATGGTAATACTTAAGCTGGCAGTTTTTTTTCGCATTGAGTCTATTTTCGGCTGTTGTGCATTGTGCACTGAATATTTATTCAAGCACACGTGTGTTTTATAATAATGCCCTGACATTGAATTAGAAAAAAGGATACATAATATTTAAGATTTTACATGTAAACGAAACTGAAAGAAACGAGCATTGGCTTGTTAACTGCGCTTATATATGATCTAATGCAATTTAACTATTAATAAAAAAGATTAGTGCGGCTGGGGTTAAAGTAGTAATTGTGAATGAAAATGAGAGGTATAATTTAATTGATAATTAGAAGTTATTTTAGTTTACTGTTGATTTTATTTTTAGGATTATGCCAAAGTATGAATTATTTTATCAGAATGTGTATGGTTATAGACTTTTACGAGAATTTACTAAAAGGAAGGCAGAACGTATAATTTAGGATTGACGAAGATACGAATGTCTTAACGGATGTCCACAAGAGAGATCTCACATGGTCACACGCACGACGACGTACTTAAGAAGTAACGGTCGGTTTATTACCTCCTCCCACATCCGCATCCCCCGGAGGCACCTCCACCACGTTGTGGGCATCCGAAACTGATTGGGATACAGCAAGGTGGAGGACATGGCTGAGGACAACATGGCTTAGGTCTCTGCTGTTGAGTGCATCCAGCGTTTCCACTGCTACCTCCACACCCATCGTCTTCACATATCATCAGAGGAATGCAGCAAACCTTTGGCGGGTTCCTGTTCCTGGGTGGAGGGGGAATCTCACAGACGATGTTAACTGGGGGTAACTGGAACACGCAACGTTGTCCTTGCTGCTGCTGGTTCCTTGTCTTGATCACGATTGGAGGACAGCAAGCTGGTGGGCTAAATGAGAAAAGAAATACAAGTGGAATTGATCAGTTTTGAAATCTATGGCTATAATTTTTACGTTTTTTTGAAGAATGCCAAAACAAGTCGTTTTTAGATTAGTTAATTACCAGCAAGGTGGTGGGCAGCAAGATGGAGAGAAACGGTTATTGTTGAAACGACCACAAGACATCTTCGTTATCGTTGAAAGGGTTAGAAAGATTTAAAACTTAAATTTAATTTGGAAGGGAGGGTCAAAGCTCACTAGAATTTTGATGAGAATTAATGAGGTGATACCGCCTAAAAATTCTGAAATTGTTTATAAAATATTTTGAACTTGTAATTAAAACTTCGATTTGAGATATACAAAACTCTAAATTCTTCTAGAAAATTGACAAGAAAAACAAAAAAACAGCCTCGTCATTAGCAACAATAGAGACGATTAGCAGATCGAGCAATGATTAGGTAAGCATTGTTCCTACGGTGTGATTTCAATCGTAATTATGGCACACTATTCTTGTTGGGCCAGTCACAAAATGCTTAAAATAATGTTTAGCGTAAAATCGACGGATTATCTTTTTTAATTAGAAATTTAAAAAAATGAAATGTAATTTAAGACGGAATTGTGGTCTTTAGAAGATGCTGAATAATATTATCACCTTTTATTGCATGAACTTTTAGTTTTAATTACATTTGTCACAATTTTTTAAAATGAATTCGGTCAGAAATAATATAACCGATTTTCGAGACCTTACATCATACAAAGCATGCATTCATTTACTTTCTTAATGATTGGAAAACAACCTTTCCTCCGCTGCTGCCGCTGCTGTTAGAAGCTTTTGACGATTTTATTGCTTCGCCATTATTTTGACCTTTGGAAGATCTTCCAAGAATTCCAGGGAATAGGCCAGGAAGTAAACCAGAAGTAGCAACTCCTCCTTGTACTGGGAACCCGCCAGGTAAAACAAATCCACTACCACCTCCTCCAAGAGAAGGACCATTAAACCCTCCCACTATCTGTGGCGGTGGTGCTGGAAGAGGAATTCCACCTATTATGCCACCTCCCCCTCCAATAACGGCTGGAAGTGGCAGTGGCTGGACCACTGGACGATTCGCTAAGGCATTCGCGATAGTAATTAACAGCGAGTTATTAGCAATTGGGAAAGGGAAACCATTGATAATAAATTGAGGAGGTCTTGTCGTGGTCGTGGTAGTAGTGGTCGTGGTGGGCGCTGCCGTTGTAACGGGAACTAGAATTGCAGGTCTTAGGAAGCCAAAGTTGATTGTTCCTGCTCCAAAAGTAGGCGTGGTGGTAATTCCAGGGTAGAAATATGAGAGTGGCCACTTAAAAACTAAAAACAAACATTTAATTTAAGTTAACAAATACGTAAGTTCTTTACCTAATTTGCATTAGTTTTATTGTAAAAATGTTTTCTTACTAAATGCAGAAGAGCTTTTGCAAAAAACTTGCAAGAGAATGCAAATGAGCAATCGGGGTTTCCCCATAGTTTTCATAACTTCTTCGTGGAAAAACCAAAGTTGAAAATGTGAATTTTTTAACTTTAAGCCATTTCTTTACCTTTGAGTTTACTCGCACGCTGGTCAAATGTTACAGAAATATCATACGTAGCAGTTTCATCAGATTTTTACTACTGTGTGTGTTGCCATTTTGTTTGAATTTGAATGCTGTTCAGATCAGATGAATCCAATTCGTTATAAAATGATATCAGCAAAAATTGTTTCAATGACCTAATTAGCAATTTCTTTTGTTTTTAAAATAAATAATTTCCCTTTCGATGAGTTTACTTAAAATTGAATACCTTGCTTTTCCATATCTAATATGTCAATATGTGGGGTTACGTTTAAAATAATGCTTGTTTCACCAAAGCTCATTGCATTGCATGTTATTATGTACTTTGGTGAAAATGGAATTTGCAAATTGGCAATTCTCTTTTATTTTCAGATTCTCCTATCCAAACTGGTTGTCGGTTAGTTGAACCTAAATCGACCTAATATCCTTCTTGTTAATATCTTTGTAGTAATACCACCGAGTAAAATGAATTCTTACTGACACATACCGTTATACAATTAACTTAATCCCTTGTAAAATGGAAGGGGTTGAGTATTTCTACACAAGCATCAGTGGACTAAAGAAAAGTATGGAATGCAATATTATGCAAATACTGTGGTTTACTCAAAGGTACATTAAACGGAAACGGTTGAAAATTAATTTGTGAAGGACTGGAACGATCATGATGACAGTTTGGTTTTTGTCCCTGCTAAAAAAATTCGTTCAGGTAATCCGCGTTAGCATTTAGGTATGCATGAACAAGTTGGTTTTGCTTTGCAACAAAACTTCCCCTTTTATAACTTATCTGTGCATATGAGATAGCAGAAAGTTGCAGTTGCAACTGACAATGAGAATGTATAATAAAAGTGAAGCAAAATACGATGTTACAATTACGCTTCGTAATTTTATTGTAATTTCGATTTTATATAAATCGTTTAAGAGAAAAAGATTGCCTTGTGGATGTTTTTCTAATCCGTAATTCATCTTATCGTAAATATATCGTTCAAATTACATGTATCTGTTAAATTATCATCACAATTTTGTACTAATACAAAAGTACAACAACCGATTTGGTCTGTTAAGTAATGTATTTTCTTTACTTCTTTGAAGCAAAAATAACCTTTCCGTTACTTGGTGGCTTTGATGATTTTGCGTCCCCATCTTGACCCTTTGAAGATCTGCCAAAACCTAATCCAGGGAAGAAACCAGGAAGTAAGCCGGAAGAAGCGACTCCTCCTGAAGCTGGAAATCCACCTGGTAAAACGAACCCACCTCCTCCAATCGGATGGCCACCAATTACCTGTGGCGTCGCTGGTATAGGAATCCCACCTGCTAAAATACCACCGCCTCCGATAACACCGGGAAACGGTTGAGTTATGCCTCCAAGAACAGGTCGACTAGCCAAAGCATTTGCAATAGCGAGTGCAATAATAGAATTATTGGTATTTGCTAATAATGCGTTGATGAAAGTTTGTGAAGGGCTTTCTGTGGTCGTGGTAGTAGCTTCCGTCGTCGTTGTTGTAACTGGAACTATAATTGCTGGCCTAATGGTTCGATTAAAATACACTTTTAGAAACAAACGTAGAAAGAAAACTTACAGAATAAGCTGAAACGCTCACCGTAAGAATCCAAAGTTGACTGTTGCAGCTCCAGAAGTTGCAGCAAACGGCCATTTGAAAACTAAACCCGTTAAAATTAATTACATTTTTAGGAAATGGTTGTAAACCTTTGATCTATAGTATTCATGTAGTTCTTACAAAACGCTGATGAATCTTTGCAAATAATTTGCAATACAATGCAAATTAGCAATTTCGTTTCACAAGTCGCTTTCATAACGCTTTATTTCTTTGTCCAGAATAAAAATTAAAAACCTTAAAACTTAAGTCTGATTGAACATTTTAGTATTCTAGTATGATTTCGTACTCAGTATTGTATTTTGAATTGTAACAAGTTGAACAACAGCGAACCAATCACCGGCAATCACTCAACAAAAATTTGGACCGAAGATTAGTTTTATTTAGAAAAAATTCAAAATATTTAAATGTCTCATTGGCTTTGATTTAATTGACCGAATCAATAAATGCGTTCTGTTTACTCACCTTTTGGTCAAAGCTTTCAACCAACTGCTTTGTTTGTCCATGCCTAATTTTAATATAAAGGGTAGCGTTTTCTTTTAAACAGTACCTCACGATTGTAAAATTTCAAAGGGTGATAGGGCAAATGCTGAATTTGTTTGGAAATGTCAGTGTCAGGTTTGTAAATTGGTGATCCTTGCTAAATTGAATATTTTTAAAATTATGCAAAACCAGTCAGTTATTACGCAACCCTGAATTTGCTCGAATGACCGTAATAAATTTCATAGGAGGTCTGACAAGTTAGGAATACCATTTTGATTTTATTTTGCAAAGCAATGGGTATTTCCCCGATTTGGCTTTAAAAGCGAATGACAATGACAACCTCCAATGCTTATGCTGGTCGAAGCCAGTGCTGAGATAAAATAACTGTATTCTGCATTTAGTAGTTTTATATTGCATTATAATACCTAAATAAAATATTTATTGTACGTTTTTTATTCCACCCTTCACCTATCAACACCTTCACCACAGTCTCAGAATAAAGCAAATCATGAATCATGACAAAAACCAAGCAGTAGTCTGGTGCAGTCTGCGTTAGTATTTAAAATTGAAAGTGTACGAGTTCAAAAATATAAGGTTAAATTACAACAATACGATTAATCGGTTATTGCATGAATGAACATGGAAATACCAACACATTTTTATAAGAACAATTGTTTTAAAAATACAAGGCTTTCAGAAGGACTGAAACGATCATGATGGACAATTTTGGTAGAACAAACTTCCTTTAGATTGTCTTTGTACTTTATGAAATTGCAGAAAAGCACATATGTCCGTTCATTCTGCTGTAGTAATCCCGATACAAGTTTTTAATTTCACTAATATGCATATATAATGATAAAATTACTAGTAGTAGTTTTCATAAAAACTCTCGAATCCTAAATTGCTTCTCTTGTATCACAATAGTATAGTGTATAGACGATGTTGTACCATGAAGAAAGAATGTCGAATTTTAAAACTCTTTAATTTCTATTCTATTCGAAAGTATTTATTGAATTAATAGATAATTAACAGTAATTAAATTACACCATCAATTTATCTTTTTTCCTTGAGCCACCTTCGCCCCAGTCGTTTTCTTTCTACTACCGCAACACAAACCTAAAAATTTCATAAGTACTTTAACCACAATATAGCTCATCAGGAAGGATGTGGTCCCAATGAAAGCCCACACGTCTAACTGTCTCCTCTGGAACCAATACTGTTTTATTCCCATAGGGCGAATGAAGCTCAGGTCTTCATGGCGGAAGATGTAGTCCACCCACCACATAGCCAGGTCCACAGGCTTCTCCTTCCTATCTTTGAATCTGATCGAAGCTAAATTCATTTGTTCCTTTAAGCCTTTATCGGTCAATAACCTTCCTACAGCATTTTCCAATTCAGCTTCGGTCAAAGTTCCGATTTCAAGGCGGATCCCACGTCCCGTTCTGTGCAGCCGCTCAGCGTTGTAATCTTGTTCTGCCTAAATATTTATATAAATTACGTGCAGATCATTTCATCCAATATGAGGTAATTTTATTCAAATTCAATTTTAAATTGAAGCAGCTTACAAAAATGGGGAACACGACCATAGGCACTCCATGATAAACCGCCTCCTGCATACTCAGCAATCCCCCATGAGTAATAAATCCCCTGCATTTCTTATGTCCCAGGACATCCTGTTGCGGCATCCATGAAGCAGTCATTACATTATCCGGCATATCCTTTGGTCTCTCCCCATTCCATCTCCAGAGGAACTTCGCCTTACTTTTCCCCAAAACTTTGTAAAATATTTGTATAATGTGATTAGGCGCCTTGGCCAAATCCGCTTCACTTCCGAAACTCACATAAATGAAACCGTCTTTAGCATCTTTGATGAAATTCTCCATATTTTGAGGTAGAGGCTTTACCTTCCCATCCACATGCATTCCTCCAATGGGTACCACAAAAGGTGGGAAGGATCTTGGAAGCTCTTCACTGAAATGTGAGTTTAAAAAGATTAAACTCGTGTTCATCATGAGCTCCCTGACATGGGGCATTTCCGGCATCTTCAGTTTATCTCTGAGCATCACATCAACTTTCGAAATAGAACGGAATTCCCTACAAAAGTAGAAGTAGAGATAGGACAAGGCCGCCTTACATCTGTTGAGAAAGCTCAGAGGCATATCCGAAGCAAAATGGATGCTCGGCGCAGACGCACTCTCATCGGGGAAACCGAAGCTGTCGGCGAACCACTCAAAAGGATGCGTTGTCGAGAAGATCACAGTTTTCGCATCCCATTTGTAGGCCAATGCATAAGCACAGTCGTTAAACAAGGCGTCAATCACGATCAAATCGAACTTCTTCGAGTTCACCCAAGCAAGGTTCTTCTCACTGTTGAGGAACTCGCGACAAACGTCAGTTCCCATTTGAGGGAGGAACCATGTCATGATGTAGACTGCCCAATGTCCGTATTTCACCCTAACTTCCGCAAGATTTGGTGGCGGAGCGTGTTTCACGTTGTCAGGAACCATTTCCGTTATGCTTGGATGGGGATTTTTGTTCTCCACTGCTTGGAGGAAGGTAACGGAGTGCCCTTGTTCAGCCATTTTAAGGGCTAAGGGCCAAGCAGTTATGCGGTGGCTGTAGGTGGACATCCCGAAGAAAAACAAAATGTCTTTTCCTTCGGTATTTTCTGGTAATAGTAGAACCGGTAAGAAAAGTAGCCATGATAGACCAAAAACAGCTTTCGGTAACATTTCCAAAGAAATTACTTGTAAAAGTCACTTTTAGTTAAAATTTTAATACTGTAGGGTTTTATTTTGTAATTAATGCCGTTTTTCTAACGAAACATGCTTAACAGAAACGGTTTACTGCTGAATCATCATTAAAATTGAGAGTATATGAGTGTAAAACTGAGATTGATATAAACGAATAAAACAGTTGTATCAAACCTTTTTATCAAAAATTGTGTAATTATAAAAATCATGAGAACTGAAGTGAGTACAAAAATATAAACCGCAGGTAGCAACCGCACGTGTAATGAGAGTAGACAACCTTCTTTTTTACTAAAAACTGAAAAGTCAAACATATGACAAGTAACAAGTAGCATGGATATATCTACTGCCGAGAGTGCCCAGCTGCCCACATAATATATGAAAAGTTAAAATATATTGCAGACTGGACCGACTGACTGGACAACCGACTTCATATTCATGCCGAAAGCTGTGATGTGATGAAGGCCAGATAAAATCACATCATGCATGGATCTGCAATTCCGTATTATGATATGATTTGCTGTACATTACTTAAGGATAATGCAATATTATGTCATCTTTCTCGCCAAACTTTGCATCGCCTTTAACTCAGTTGTTATTGTAGAACAATGGATTTAGAAAATAAACCGTTACGAGATTTCATAAATTGTTATATTTGCAGAATTGAATAGAATTGATATTTTCATTAGAAAATTCTGCATTAAAATATAATTCTAAACGAAGATTAAAATGATATTGTAGCTTATATGGGATTGTGAATTTAACATGTACATGATGGTGTCGTGTCCTTGATTTTTTGTTTTGTTTTCATTATCATTATCATCCTTTATTTACTTCATCCATTGCTGTTCTTTTCACAGGCATGTGTTGCGTGGGTAAAAAAATCGACGCAATCATCTCATTGCAAACGTAAGTCGCTCTTTAATAGAATATTGTAGCTTCATTTCCAATATTACTTTTTAGAAGAAGTTGCTAAATCGAATGGATAGAGATTTTGTTGCCACAAATAAACACCAAAACGTTAACTGTCCTTGTATAAATATAAAGTTAATACAGTCATCTTACTTTAACTGATAGATCCACTTGTAATTTTATGCATAGAATTGATTTAGGCATGATCATTAAGCGTAAGCACAGAAATGGACCCTTCCCTTCCGCAAAATGTCGCATAGTTTCAGTAGACTAGTTGGCTTATTTTCAGGAAGGAGTCAAAACGTACTTTTTGAAGCGCTCGTTTAATACATTTCCTGCGCTTTGTTAGTGGATTAGAATTTGGTTTGTAAAATGCGTCATTTTAATTAGTTTGTTAAGAGCTTTTGTACATTTTATGACCATTTTGGTAGTTATTTTTGCAGGATATGACTCCAAGACTATGATGATTCGTTGGGTAAATAATTTGTGCTTACTTCAGCAAAATGTATTCCGTTACTAAATTGATTGATTGACGTACATAGTATAAAATTGATTTTATCTATTGCGTGTGCGCGTTACTGAAAAAGTTGAAATCATTCGTTTTATTCCTCAAGCTATTCAAATCGTGATCAAAAGCGAAGTAAATACTCGCAGACTTAAACTTGATAACAATCACAATGCAAGTGAAAACATTTCTTTTGATAGGGCTGCTTATCAGCACTACACTATTTGCACTTGCAGGCTGCAGTAATGGTGCATCAGATCCATAATATGCAATGTGCCGCTGGTGTGACAAAAGACCCAAAGAAGAGGTATGTGGAACTGACAACAAGACTTACAGAAACGAATGTGATCTGTACTGTGCCAAAGGTAAATGAACACAAAATATTAATCGTTGTTGTTCTAGTGTAAGAAATCTAATTACCTTTTTTTAATTATAATCAATTTGACTTGTTCTCTTAGGACCACAAAGAAAGAACGAAGGTCCTTGTTCATAATTTCCATTCCAACCACTCACTCTCCACGTACACTACTGGACTCTACTTATCGAAGAAAACTTGATTGAATTTTAAAGTATGTATGGACTTTGGTTTATATACAAATAAAACTTATAATTGATCAATTTGCATTTGAGTTTGGGATTTATGAACTAATTATAGTTATTTGTGTAATTAATATTATCAATTGTCAATTAGCACACCAATCGATTGTTACATATTACATGCTCCTATTTATATTATTTCTCCTTTAACGTAAGAAAGGAATTTAAAATTTAACCGTTTTACTTTAATCGCGAAAATAAGTTACATCATTTACACATCCTCATCGATCACACTTTCATACCAGTCGACTTATAGTATGCATAACATCACAAACGAAAAAGTTCACTTGTTGTAACAAACAAACCCAAAGGAAGATCATTTTCATTTTACGTCATGCACCCTGCTTTGTGTCTTCCTCTGTCATGTTTAATTCCGTCAATGTCAAATCTGTTTCTTCTTCACCTTTCGCGAATTTGCAATTTCTCATTATCCACCTCACAACACAATTTTGACAAGTTTACTGAACTTCTTATATAAAGCTCATTTATTTGCAAAAACAAAAAATGCAAAAGATAAATTTTCGGATTTACAAGCAAGCACCTTGTCTGCTCCAGTCAATCCATTTTAATTAGTAACGCACACAAGCACATTCACAACATTCTCTACCTATCTATTTGCAAAATCTTTGCAGAAATAATCACAAAATAAATCATTTTATACCGAAAAAATGTTATTTCCACTGTTGTAGTTGTTGTTGAATGAAATGGCAAAAACTTGTTTGCATTGTGGATTTGCATGGATCATTCGTGGATTACTTACATTACGCTCTTACATAATATAATAACATTGTTGTAATTGAGTAGACTTGCACTTACGTAATTGATTTGTTTGGGTTGAAAGAAGATCGGATTTGACAGCAAAAATCTGCCGAGAGGTACCTCTTAACTTTTTCTTTTTAACTTTCTTTTTCTCGGTTAAAACATACACTACACAAAACTTATAAAAAGGTTGAGTGACCATGTCCAGTCCGAGTAAAGTTTGCTTAGTTTGTATCTGTCATTGGGAGTTAAACCTTCTTCGAGCGATATCATCACATTCTCGGTTTTAAACAAATTTTAATATAAATATTTGGAGTTTATTTAACAGTGCTGGCACTGGCAGTAAAGTTGTGAATTTTTAATTAAATCATGGTTTCTTTCATAATAAAAACGGTGTGTAACTTCATTGTTATAACGTTACTGCTTACAAAATCATTGGATTGTCAGTATTCAGCGCAGAATTATGGTAAGAGCAGTTATTTAGAATAAATAGGTAATGAAGATAAAGAAATGTGCAATTTAATTCTAAATTTTCTTGGACAAAATATTAAATAGTAAATAGGAGGTAATACGGCCGTAAAATATTTAAATACAAATGTTTTTAGCCAGTACATAATAGATGCGTTTGGCACCACGCCATAATGACTAATCTATATCTATAACATTATTAAATTGTAAACAGGGAATAACTGGAAAATCGGAAATCTCCATAATTCAAAACTAATTGGCAGAAGTAGGGACAGCAGCAGTAATGGTGCAGTATACAGCTCCGTTTGCAAAGAAGAGAATGGCCAATTTGTGGATCCACAGTATTGTGATAAATATTGGGATTGTTGGGAAGGCAAGCCAGTCTCATCCGGACAATGCCCCCATGGATTGATGTTCAATGAGCAGACCTCCTCCTGTGACTACCCTGCCAACGTAAATTGTGATGGGAAGGAGGTTGCTCGTAAGTCATTTCATTTAATTGCATGAACTTCAACTTCAACCTAAGAATTTAGTAAAAAATTGATTCAATTCTCGAATCCCAAATCTCAACGCAATCCATAATTTACGTGGATTTTTTTATCAGAGCCACTCCAAGATCTAGAAGAAGGATGTGAAGAAGCCTACGGCACATTTCCAAATAGGTATTATTGCGATCAGTACACAGTGTGCCATGCTGGGATGGCTCTCCATCATCGATGTGACCCCGGTTTAGCGTTTGATGAAAAACTAGGGATGTGTTCGCGTCCCCAAGAAAGTCCTTCGTGTTTGGACGGTGGTCCTCCAGAAGATCAACCTGAAATCCCATTAGATCCAGAAAATATCAAGCCCATCCCACCGTCAGGTCCAAGTGCAGGGAGTGGGGACAATGGAATTTCTTTTCCAATAATTCCCGAAGGCATTTCTCAGTCTGTAGGTTGCCCCATCCAAGGAAATGGATTCATTCCAATTGTAAATGATTGCCAAAGTGTGCTTGTCTGCATGAATGGGAGAGGTTTTTTGCTGCAGTGCCCCAAAGGAGAATATTACTTCCCGAAAGAGGCAAAATGTCGTGTTGGAATACCGGGGCAATGTGAACAAATGAAATTTACCTTGAATACTAAGAGCAGCATTCGTACAACCGTTAGAGGAACGGCTAATTTTAATAAAATTAATGATAATAGTTTTAAGTTTGGTTATTTTTGGAAGAGATTTCCTCTCCTACCATAAAATAATTCTAAAATAATTTGTACAATTATTGTTTTATTAATTATTAGTTGAGTTTGGTTAATCCAATTTATACATAAAATTTTTCAAGACTGTATTTAAACATTTTACAAAATTTAGATCTTACAATGCAAAAAATTCGCTAAACTAATGATAGCATTTAAACAAATCTTTGGGTCATGCAATTACTTAAATTAGCACGGTTTATTTTTATGACTTTCGATTGAATTGTTATTAAATTTAAGAAGAAATGATAATAGATATTTAAAACGAACAATGCCCATTCAACGAATTAACGAACAATTTAATACATTTGGAGTAACTGACCTCAAATAAAGCTCAAATCAACTTAGAGAATGCGCTGAACTGCAATTCTTACCTTCCCAGTTTTTAAACCTTTTATTTGGTAAGATCTGCAAGTACACTTGCAGCTTGCAAATTTTTAAAATGATTTTACGCTCATTAGTATTAGCAGTTTCAGCACTGTACTTTTTTCCAACCTTAATATTGGGAAATCCTGTACAGAAATACAAAGGCGGGTACATGCATCAATTTTGTGCAAATAATCAGTTATTCTCCTTCTCAAGCCATGAATGCCCAGGTGGAGTACTTTTAAAGAAACCTATGGCGCTAACGGAACCTTGCCATTGCATAAACGAACAGTAATAATTAATTTCCTTAAAGATCTATTTTAAACATTCACTTTATTGCTAACGAAGGAAACAATTTTTTAAAAGTATTTCCGTTTTATTTCACAGCCTTACCGTTTACGAAGCTTGCTTCCCTGGAAAACCTTTAACAGATTTTGATTTTCCGCGCAAAATATGTCGTGAATCTTCTGACAAAAAGATGCCTCCTTTAATCATTGCGTTGCAACCTTCACATACCTTTTCACGTAACGTTTCAATGAATCCCAAATGTCAAAAAGCTCTCTCTTCCTGTCAACAGCCGCNTGTCAAAAAGCTCTCTCTTCCTGTCAACAGCCGCAGCTGCAGCTTCAACCAATCAACAACTTTCTTCTGATGACTAAACAACCCATAAAAGAGCAGCACGAGAAGAATGTTAACTCCGAGCAACATGAAATAATTGAAATTGATGCAAACAATCAGCATAGTCATTTCCATGTCCCCAGAAATATTCGCCACAACCGCCAACATTCCCACGACCACCACCGACAAAAGCGAGATATGTCCCTCTTAAACGTTTACGATGAAACCTTAAGAGCCCGGATCCAAGAGACAATTAATTTCCTCAATGAATTACAGTTGGGACCTGAAGACCAGCAGATGAAGCAGCCAAAAAGCATGAGTCTTCAAGCGGTAGTTAATTAATTAATTATAACGGCTGCAGACCGACTTTCATCTGTGTCAATGCATGTGACAATTTTAATTTAATATTTTTTCCGTCTTTAAAGCTCACAAAAACTGTAGAAATTTTCAACCACATAACACCAAACGCAATCGTCGAAGACGAGACCATGTTGGGTATGCTCACCCTTTTCCTCGAGAAATACTCGGATTTGGAGCTCCCCGGAATTTCCGGAAATCTGGCAGTTGACAATCTCCTGGACAAGCGGACCTTCGACGAAGTTATGACAAAACTCGAAGAATGCTCTTCCAAAGCTAGAGACCCCAATCAAGAATTCCAATTCATTTCTCAGGAAGGTTCCTGTCCGTCATATATCACACATTCCGTGTACAAAATTGATAGGGGTAATTACGGTACGAAGAAAATTAAAACTGAGCTCGGAAAGCTTCTGCCCGATGATAGGAAATACGTTCCGGATGTGGAAGACTTTATTCTCGGCGCTCTGTGGAAAGCGTTTGATGCAGTTTATGCTTATTGCTTCCCCTACACGTTTACTTTTCAGAGTGCTCAAATTTTTGTTAATTTTCATAACATAATTGAAAATATTTTCAGTTTCCCTTCTGTTTACTCAACTTTGTAAGTAAATTTAAGACTTATATTTTAGAAAATTCATAATTTAAAAAAATTATCAGATTAAATTTATTTTTCTGAAGCATTTCCTCCGATCAACAAGGAACTATGGCGTACTCCTCCAGAATCGATCATGACAATTTAACTCTACTAATGAGAAACCTTGAAGCGATGGATGAAGCTGTTCATATTGTAAGCAAATCAAAGCATTTCTTCTTGAAACCGTTGGCAAAACCACAAACAAGTCCCGCGAAAGTAGCTGCAGCGGCTTCAACTGACGATAAGAAAAATCCGTCTCTAAAAAGATCTATAGTGGAACAGATTCCATTCAATCCTGATGATAATGACAACTTGGCTAATCCATTTAGGCGGTAATTTCAACTTTAGAAATTTTCTAACAATTAAAGCAAAAACATTTTTTTAAACCGAGTTTAGTTTTTATTAAATAAATTGCAGTGTTAAAAGAGAAAAACGAAGCGTAGTAGCCTCTCCACAGAATGTAGACTGGAAGAAATACGAAATTTGGAATGGACAAGCTTACTGCCTTCAACTTGCTGATCCTTCAGCACCTCCAAATCTCTTCAACACTTATCCGAACATCGAAAATATTTGCTCTGAACATGAACGTTTCCATTAAAAATCTATCTAATACAAATTACATATTGAAAAGCAATAAAATTTTAAAATGACATTATTGCTAACAAATTCTACGAAAATTGTACGAAAACCAGACCTAAAAAAAGCTTCATTTACGTAACAAAAGAGTTTTATGCTTGGATATTTTTTTCTTCTGTATGGTGCTGACCTCAAAACATAAATGAATATTTAATTTAACTAAAATACAAACTCTCATATAATAATTAAGTTGAGCAAGAGAAGAGGAGTGACAAAAACATAAAAAGAGAGAGAAAGAAGGCGATGGGATTACCCAACCTCTAACATTCTTGGAAAAGGTAATAGGTGTTGGTGATGGAGGTAATAATCCTACTAATAATTATATTATGGAGACATTTAAAGAATGAATGAGCAGATTCTTGCAGTTGGCAACAATTAAACTAGGTGACTACACATCTGCCATAAAATTGCCGCTACCACTTACACAAAAATGATTGTGGATTAGATTAAAATAAAAATGACATATAGATTGGCACAATCAAGGTTGTTTTCCGAATAGATCTCGTATTGCTTGCATAAGCTAAGCTGGAGCCATTTCATACATTTCTGCAAAACAGCCTAATTTAGCAATAAAATTAGCATGAAGCCGTTTCCTAACAAACCACTCAATAAATTCGAATCCTCTCTCGCCGAACTTTCATTGCTCCGTTGCTGGTGGATGGAGTATCTGACATTTCTCATTTTATTTTATAGGAATCTACCAAATATACTTTAAAGATGAAGTTATTTTTAGTTCTCGCATTATCAGTATGCCTGACTCACGGGCTTATCCGTATCCCAACGACGAAGGAAATCTCCGCTTTCCTCCGCTCAACTCCCAGGTTCCCCACGAGACAAATTCCCCTCCTTCCCTTGAACCCTTTGCCCCAGCTCCACGCAGAATTTAATAGGACATTCCGTGGAACTTACAAACCTTATGAAGGGTGCTCATTAAACAAATCTTTGGATTTGTGGGACTATGGCACAATCCAAACTCCCAATTATCCCGAAGATTATCCCCCAGACACGAGCTGCGAATGGATCATGGAAGGTCCTCCGGGCTCAATCATCCAAGCCACGGTTTTCGATTTGGAGACCCAAGCCTGGTTCCTGGGGTATTATGATTACGTCGCATTCTCTCGTGATGGAAACTTCGAGAAAGTGGATCAGTTTGCTGGAGATGCCAACAGTAAAACACCCTTCT
>JAHZNJ010001568.1:0-11306 GCA_027744475.1 Lepidocyrtus cf. sotoi NNG-2020 | reverse complement strand
CTTTTATCTGTGATGTTAACTTCGAATGTTGTTTTCGATTATACAAAAGTCGATTAATAATAATAGTAGTACTACGATAACATCATCATGCATCATCATCAGCAGCAGCAGCAACACTTTACATCGAGTCTCTTTGACACAACACACATTAAGTTTGCGCTGAACTTAAAAAAGTGTAATGAACTTTTGTCACCCTTTGCAAAGCTTTACCTCAACACCGCCACAACCACCACTTGCTATACTACTTCTTCTGATGCTGTTGATGCTGCTATGCTAGTTATTTGTATTGTTATTATAACTCTTTCAAAAAAGACGTCTACTTTACTTACTACGCTACGTCTACTACTTACTTACTGGTATAACACCGCCAACACCACCACCACCGCCGCAAAAAACCCTTCTGCCATTATTCTTATTATTACTATTACATATTACAAGATGATGATCATCATGATGATATTTACAAGTTACATATATGCACTTTTTTATTTAATCATTGGCGTTCGTTTTTGTTTGCACTAAAAGATTCATTCATTCATCATGATGATGATGCTTTGAGGAGACAAAGAAGGCGTTAATGCTAATGGCGTTGACTGTACTATAACTTATCTATTCAGGTAGGTAGGTATATAGAACGCGCAAAGCTACGTCCATTAACACACCGCAACAACAGAAGTGATGGTCAATATAAAGTCATGTAATCTGCATATAATGTTGATAATGTTCGATTGTTGCGAGTCCATCGCTGATTTTTATTATGCTAATCTTGTGTGAGATTCAATGCAATCTGAGCATAGTGTGTCAGTAGTGTAAATAGTAGTTAATAATCGATTGTTGTTTCGAATAATTTTGGTGTGATTTTTTGTGATCTTTCGCTGGGCAAATAGAACATCATTATTTCTTCCATTTTAAAATCTGCCATTTTTTTCTTTTTCTGTTATCTAGAAAAAGAATTTGCGACCATTCCACGAAAACGTGAAACGATGGAATGTTTTCTTCTTTCTTCTAGAGTACGCGAGGGAAAATATGAGCACATTCCTTTAAAACATGATCATGCCACATTTTAATAAAACATTCCTGTAATTATTATGGATTCATATTTTGATAGGGCATGATATAATGATCGATCACTGATAATGATGATGATTGGATAAGATGGAATTTGCCAATGCCTATATTCATAACGATTTACTTATATAAAAAATACAAATAGAAAATTCAAAAGGACAACAAAAAATAGACCTTTCTTTCTCTCTTAGGAAAGGTACAAGGTACATAACATGGAACTTCGAGTAATTGAGCAATCCTCTTCAGTGCATGCAAATATTTGAATCTGCAACATTTTCTGAGAAATGAAAATCAGGGCATTTAGCATTTTAAAAGTTTCTAGTTGAATCTAAATAAAGCCCAGCCCTTGGACTTTGGACAAGAATTTAATAATTTCACGGCGGCGCCACAGCGGTTTTTTATAAAATAAATACCTGAAAAAAGCATTTATACAAGAATATTCCTAATAAATTATTCCAACTTTAGTCTACTTCTCTGTGAATAATTTAGCTTCATGAATTTATTCAAAACTTAATATTTTCACTCCATTGCTGCATGATGATGAAGTTAAAATTAACATAGGTTGGTATGTATGGTGTGCAGTTACATATTTTATGTGTTTCATTTCCTGTCGAAACATAGTTTGATTATTTGTTACACAAGACGTACAAAATAGAATCAATTTTTTCTCAGACAAAAATAAAAGACGCAAAGAATGAGAAAAGAGAGAAAGAAAAAGAGAGAGAACAAGCTTCAATTTAAATTTAGGATTTCACGTATGGGTAAACTATTAGTAGATAAGTTGAGTTCTTTCCAGATGAACTGCACGGTAAGTGGCATATTACGATAGCGTAACTGTTAATTGCTCAGTGTAAAATTCTATTGTTGTGTTTGTGTTCCGCAACACACAATGAGTAAAATGAGACACTTACATACATCGTGCAATGCAATAATAATGCGGAGAATGGTGTATGATTCTGATTTCAAAGACATTTCAATAGGCAAATCGGTGTACCAAAAAGTATTTTTTTCTTTAGTAGTAAGATTTATAGGAAATGGGAATATATTTTTAAGGTTTGAAATGTGATCTTCTCCGATAACTTTACAGTTCAATAAAAAATATCCGCCTTTAGATGAACTACCAAAATACAGTTGCTTTCTTTACAGCAACAAAGGTTTTGAAATAAAAATTCTCTTAATGTTTTTACAGTTACATCTGATGTGATCCTTCTAAATAGAGGATACAATACATAAGTACATACATGAGAAATAAAATGAGAAAACTGAGGGTCCTCCTCCATCATGAAGCATCGATCCTTCTTCCTTCCTTGCTTTCCTCTTCTATGCCTCCTTCTATTCTGCTTCTTTTTGTTATTGTTTGAGAAAAAGAAATGGTTTAAATAAAAGAATAGAAACAAAATAATAATACTTTAAGTCTTCCTTAGCCGAATCCTTAAAAAATAGGCAGAAGGCCAATGACCGAAGTATATTTATTGAGGTGTCTTCACTTCTAAATTTATGCATGTTAAAAGCGAATCGAGAATAATATATTAAGGGACCTTTACACTTGTTTGTACCCTTGAGCAGTTGAGTACAATTCTACAAATTTAAGCGAGTTTTCCTGTTATTACCTGCACCTAGCTCAGCCCCATCGCAGTCCATGAGATGGTAGGATTTTAAAAAATCTTTGAAGGAAGTCCTTCGTTTTTGTTTGAGTCATTGTCATTTTGTCAGGAAAGGAACCCGGAAAAGTTAGCTTTCAGCAGACTATCTGGCTTACCTTTTATGAGGTTTCATTTTAAGAAAAAATAAACAGCGAATTTGTACATATCAAAAAACTGCATTGCATAATAAATATCAACTTAAAGGGTTTGAGTTTGGAGCAATGTTGATGTTGGTACTTGATGTGTATTACTGCTAGGGGGAACATTGCTTCGCCATTTAGCCATGATTTTTAAATTTCGCGGACAGAAATATCACATTAACAGGAATAGGGACTTTTCCGTCGTCCGTTATTAGGACAGGACAGGACAAAAATCATGGCTAAATGGCGAAGCAATGTTTTCCCTAGCAGTACGTACATAATATATCACAAAGGCTCCTGAAAGCTACTTTTTCCAGGGACATATTATTATATAAAGCAAAAAGCAGCTTTAAATTAAATCAGCGTTTCTAGCTGGGGAAGGTTGAATTTGAAAATAATGTACTTTGGCTAGGTGTATGAGCGTAAAGGTAAAGTAATAATGGAAGCATGCCGACATTATAAATCTATCTACCCAAAGATTTGTTGACCTAAATTCTCTCCTCTTTCTTTTTTTCTCTCTCTCCCTCTGTTTGTGGTTGCTTTTTGTTGAGGATGGCAGACAAAAAGCGTCCTCCCCTTTTTAAGCATCGGTATTACTAAATATTGATCTATGAAAACTAAATACTTTGTGGCTCTATAAAATATATGACGACAGATGTTTAGGAAATGATACTGTTGATATTATGCTTTGCTACCACCACACATTGTTGCTGCTGCAATACAGTGGCCACTTCTTTCGGATACATTATTGAGCGAGTAAATGCAATGTTTCCTTGTTTCATTGTTATCGAAAAGTTGAAGGAAGTCCATAGGAGTTCAAGTCCTGACCTAGATTTCAGCACAGGCCTTATACAACATCCTACATAAATATACGATGATGGTGTTTGGTGATGATAACTGTTTCCTTCAAAAAATCCCAGTAGGAAGAAAAACTTACCTTGCTGTGTGGAGTTAGTTCCTTCGCTATTTTAGTCCCATTTCAGCTTTTACTACTATTATTGTTGCATTACAGTAGTTCCTGTTGAGTTTTTGAGCTGTTGTTATGTGCGGACAAACCTTGTACAAGATTGAGAAAAGGATAAACAATGATCGTCATCGGAACTTGAAGCAAAATATAATTAATGACGCCGCTGAGTCCACTACTACGTCTTCTAGTAGTATATAGCTTAACAGATCACTACTTATTTTAAGAAATTGCATGAGCTGAAAAAGAAAGAAAGTAGCTTGATCAAATGAAAGATATTGAAATGGTCTCTTTTCACTTCCCATTGATTTATATGTAATGTACTGGCACTAAAAACAGCCGAAGAATGTGTGATGATGGATAAACAAAATATAATTATAGCATCATCCTTCCTATTGCCATCAAAGTCATCATCAACTTGCCAGTAAAAGGGTTAAAGGGTTTAGTAATTACAACGTTCAGTTTTTTTCACAAATAAGTAGGAGTAAGCATGTTGCCTAATATCGTTATCATCTATCTCTAGACTTTAAACCATCAATTTATAAAAAATGATTCTGCGCGACGTAGCAGCAGCAGTAGAAGGATGAAATAGTGTGTCGATGATGACCTTTTTCCATGCAAAGTGAAAAGATAAAAGGATTCCTTCGTATTTTGCCCCCTTTCTTTCTTTCTCTCAGTCTAACTAAAAACTGATAAAACATCAGAGTAAAATAAATGATGTCGAAAATTATATGATATTTTTAATGGTGTAAATATTTTATGGTTTTCTGTAGCTCTTTCCTATACAAATGTATCTGTATGTAGTAGTCGATAGATAAACCCTTTTCATTATTTTTTCGAAAATGAAGAAACGAAAAAAAAGATCCACAAAATGATATTATTATGTTTTTCTTCGCCTTTTCTGCCCAGGCGCAAATTCATCTAGAGAAAGAAAAAGGGTGTCAGTAAAAAGAGTTAAATAACCTGTCTAGTAAAAGGGATCAAAGACCCTAGCTTTGTTACCTTCCCAAGTTCAAGGTCATTCTGCTCATTTTGTTATTTTAAAAAGTAACGCACACATGCAACACAAAATCTACTTACAAAAAGTAAGAAGAAAAACTATGAAAGAAAATGATAGGATAGCAAAAGGGAACAAAAAGGTAAAGTTTAAACTCAACTATTTTGCTTGTATTCAATTGAACACGCACACATACATCATGCAAGACAATAAGTTCCTGTATGGAAACCTTCGTCATTTTCACACATAGCCCCATTCATCCCAACCCCAATTAATATTTATACAACTTCCTTAAAGTCCATATTGAGAAAAAGATTGGGCGTGAAACTAATTTCAATTTAAACCTTTCCAGGTAAAACACTATATTTTTACTTAATTATTGTTTTCATGAAAGGGTTTACATAATTGTAAAACTAAATCTGATTTTTTAAATATGAAAACAAAACTAGTGTATTGCTTACTCATTCACAATCATTTACAATCATTCATGAAATATGGTACTATGAGTATTTTTATGTTAAAATTGACTTCGAAATTGATCACGATAACATTATCACATAATGCATGTGCATCTGCCACACAAATGCGTATAAAATTTTTATCACCTTCTCACTTCTCATCAGTTCACCTGTTGCGCAACAGCTAATTAAACGGTCAGTCACTACAACAACAACTACTACTACTGCATCTGCTGCTGCTTCTAATAAAAATGCTGAAACCACATAAAGTGTGGAATTTTTTTGGTGGGAATGAATGCTATTGCAAAAATCTAGTTCATATGACGTGATGATAACATTGAGTTTACTTTTTTTAAAGGGTGGTCGGACGCTCTGCTTACTATTTTGAAGGACTTTTACCTATTTAATATCGAAGAGAATATGTGTGTTTAGTTTAGAGAGAAAAAGAGAAAGAATAGGAGAGAGAGAGACAATGTACATAATATCTCTGCTAATTCAGAAGAAAATCATCATTTCATTTTATATCATTTTGTTAGATATTTATTCCACCTTCAACTTCAACTCAAATTGTACATGTATATGGTAATAAATAATTACCGTAGGGACTAGCTGTACTTTACCGAACGCCGTATTTGTTGCACTTCCATAAAGGATGTAAAATGTTTGGAGAAGAGGAAGCAAAAGTTTTTACGAACAATAACTCAACTCATTGTTCAGTCTAGGGAGACAATAATATGCAATGTTCAGGAAATAAAATGAAATGAAAATAATGCATTGTTGAATTCTTGCTCTTTATTGCATCCCGTATCGTCATCATCATTCACTCTTCTATCGAAGAAAGATCTTTGGGAATAGACAAAAAGATGGGGAGAGAAAGAGAGAGAGAGAAAGAAAATCCTTCCTTATTCTCCTTTTACTTCACCATCCATCCAAAAGTAATAAATTGTCTTAGGGTAAAAGTAAGCTGAGAGTGCAGCTACAGCTACAAGTGGAGTGACAGGTGAAGTTCATTTCATTTCTAATTTCTAAATGTCTATTTTTAAAGTCTTCCCTTTAAATTTTTTCTGCTATTTCTTATACTGCTTTCTTGAACTTTATGCTAAACTGTCAAATGAAAGACGAAAATGATAGTAATAAATAAACGATTACGATAATAATGGTAATAATATCCCTGAATTGGTAGAGAACAAACAAGAAGTATCTAATTTTATCAACACTGAATCGTAAATCTTTACATTTTGCACCACTCAATAATATAATAATAACAATATCCAACATTCTAACAGTACTTGCCATAGCGCAACAGAGTTCCGTTTTCCGTATATTTAGATTACTTTGTACGCATTATTTGTAATGCTATTATGTAATTGTTTTACGTATATATCTTATGTTGATTTATCATAAAAGTTGTCCTTAAATTGAAGATAAAAGTATTGATGTTAATTGAAACTTGATGCGTTGGCTTCGCTTGATAAAGTGAGAGTACCACACGCCATGTTATTATTGCATTATTGGCTTTTTACGAAGTAATTTTGAGGTGTGGTTGAAAATGTTCAAAGAATGAATGTGTTCTGCGCCAATTAAATTTTGGGGTGGATCTATTACTGATCAAAATAACTGCGTAGGTATAGGTTCCTTCTGTACCTGCCTTTTAGTAGTAGTAATGATTATATCAATATTAAACAAGTTAAATCAAATTACCATGAAGCCCTGTTGACCTTGCAAAGGTCGTAGAACTGTCACTAGTCTAAAATACGGAACCTGTCAATTTACAATTATGCCAATATCAGCAACTAATTTTATTGAAGTTAAAATAAAATACTATCACATCACAAATAAAACAATGCTTTAATGGTTACGAGTCATCTCAATTTACATAATCAGCCAAACTAAAGCATAATGATAATGTGACTGGATTCTGGAATGAAATAAAACATTTCAAAAATCAGTTTCTTGTACGACGCTCTAACGCGTTTTATTGGTGAGTACTACGTTTGGCAACCATTTTGCAGAGCTTTGATTTAAACGATTGAATTAAATGGCTTGGAATGTAAATTTTTTTAAATTAATCAAGCAGTAAACTAAACATTCTCCTTTGCCCTTTCATTGCTTTAATAGTAATCACCCCTTTAATGACTTTTATACTAATTTAATAACCAAATCAGTCTCCCATCATCAAGAGGTCAACAACTCAGCATCTAATTAAATGTGCATTTGCCTTTTAGATTTTGCAAGGCAAACAAAAAATTCTTTTGGCGACATAGTCTATGAATAGCCAAAATTACAAATATTATATTAAAAAATGCATCATCGTAAAGCACTTTATCATATTAGCTTTTTGTGGGGACTTTTTTTTCTACCACATTTACAGTAGGAGTAGAAGTAATAGATTAATCTGCTGTGTGGAATGTACCGTGTGTGTTGGATAATATGACGAGATGAGGATAATTTAGCAAAAAAATAATTTGCATATACTATTTTTATTTATTTCTATTTCATGAGGGTGATAATATGCTGATGACTTGTGTACCTTATTAGCCTTTACATGGAGTACCTACACCTTCTCAGTCAGTTTATGCTGTTGATGCTGATGGCTGTTGATGTTGATGATATAATAAAGTTTAATAATAATAATATGCAAAATAATAATTCTTTAAAATCTAGTGAAATACTAAATATGCGCTTTTATAGAGAAGCTTACTCACTACTACTACTCCTCTCCACTACGCACTGTATTATGAATGGTCAAGTAATAAAGTTTAAATACTTTTAAGTGTGTGTGTCGTGTGTACATTATCATTATATTTGGTCGTCGTGGGTATATATTTTTGTGTAAAAAATAAGGTTACATCGAAATAAAGTCAATGAACTCAAAGTGTCGCATATGATCACATTTTGTAAATTATTTAATTGACGTCAACATAAGTTTTAAACGGTTAAATAATAATAAATATGTGACTATATGTGCATTGTAATAATACGATAAGAAGTCTTTTTTAAGAAGACGACGATTATGACAGTAGAGTGAGTGTTTGTGTATGTTGAGTGTAGTAGTAACGGAAGATCTCATGTTTTGTTATTAAAGTTGCATTTTCGATAATAATCAAATGATGATAATATTATGGTGTGTGCTTGTATTGTACCTTCCAAATTCCAAGTAGAGAAATGAGATGGAATGTACCTGGTAAAATGGATAATATAATATGAAAGAAAAATAGCAATAAATGCAATTTGAGAAATTTGCAATGAGAAAGCTCAATTTGAAAGTGAAGAATCGAACAGTAAGAAGAAACACACGCGGTGAACAAGACATTTTTATTATTAAGTTTTTAAAAGAGCAGAGCAGATTGTGTTGGTGCTACGATGAACGAATATAGAAACATCATTGATGACAATTTGGCTCCACATATTCGTACTTGTGTAAAAAATAAAATAAAAATAGACAAATCGCAATGAAAATGGTGATGATGACAGATGGATTCCTCACTTCAGCTCAACGTTACTTCGATAAAAAAATACATATCGGCAGAACTCTCAAATTACAAGCAAATAAGGAAGTGTAATAAGTCTTTTGAATTCATTTCAGAAGTTTGTTTGTGAGAGCAGCAACAGCACTAAGGTTTCATGATAGATGGGGTGATGATTTGATGAGGTGATATGTGATCATAAAATTATGATTTTATGTATGATTCAATCACTTACGAATTTACGACTTAATTGCATGGCTGCTGGTTTTGTTTTGGCTCGGCTACAATTACCGTCATTTACATTCATACACAAGTAGCATTTGATTGACTCTTCAAAACACAACGTTTATTGACAAGAGAACACGAGAGAAAAAAAGGTGTCGAATTGCAGAATTTCAGTAATCGGTTCTCACAGAATGAAATGAATATAGCGAAGCGACACTCTATTTGCATTTTTTGTGTCTTATAAAATTTTTACTCAGAATCTGTGAACTCAAAGAATGTGTCTGATTACTGATGCTGATTCCAGTAATCACTTACGTAAGCCAATTTACGTTTAGGAGGATTACAAACTGATACGAAGTGTCATTGCATTGTTGAATTTCGAAAACAAGGCAGAGAAACCGGCTTCCTGTGCAAATTTCTCTGTTCCAGGAACTAACTTCTGAGAATCGAAATTGTTGTTATCCAATAATGGGCGAGTCTAATGGCCTTTTTCAAAATATATTTACTTGTTTATATACTTAATCGTAATAAGCAAGCATGATGATTATAGGATTAAATTGCCGGGAGTAAACACTAGACAGGAAAAGTTTGTGTACACTAACGCTGAAGTACTGAAGTACATTATATAAATGGGTAAACTGGTCTCTCCTCGCTAAATGTAAACAATTGACTAACGTCATTGCTTATTGTTGAGTTTCTGTTTTGTAAACAATGCTTACGTAGGCATCTATTTACGTTTTCCCTTCTACTACCCTTATTGTTACTTCGAATCTGGTTAAAACTAAATATATTTCGATTTGTAGAAAAAAACCAACTGCGACATAATTTGCAATTTCTTTTCTTACGTTCGAGAAAGTGAAAGAAAATGTTTACGTTTTTAAAGACTGCACTTACGATGAACAAAACACCTACTTAGGTACATGAATGCAGCGTGACAGTAACCAGGAGGAAAAATAAATGGCTCATGATATTAGTCGAATGACGTCAATTGTCCAGCACCAACAGCAGCAAAAGTAGCATGAGCGGTGTAATAAAACGAAAATGCCATCATTCAATTCACACCCTCCAGGGTTAGTAGTAGTCATCCTCTATATCAACCTACTATGCTCCCTCTCCTTAAAATTGCATTGGATTATTCAGTCAACAAATTACGCATTGTCAAGATCAGGAATGCAAAAATCTATCTTGCTTCTTTCTTACTGAAATTTGCAAAAAAAACTTAAAAGTGAAACAAAACATTTCCAGGGCATACAATTTTTTTCTTGCATACTTTTCATATATGAAGAAATAAAATTCTTTCTTCTTTCTTGCTTCCCTTCCTTACCTTTTTATGGCTTAAGCTGAGAACTGGCTTATTAGTCTTCTTTCCAAGCGAATTTTATCACAAGTCACTCCTCAATTACTCTAATGCATTATTATAATATCCGTGTGCCCAACATTGTTATAGTAAGAAGAGAGTAAATAGTAGTTTACTTTTTTCTATAACATTTTTATCTATTTATGTATCGGAGAAGCTGCTTTTTCATGGGAACGACACAAGTGGACTACCACACTGAACACTTCTTCTCATGCGATCAACATGTCCTCTTAAAGTAAATCTCACGTGTTTTCTGCCTTTCTAATTATTACATTAGAAGAATCAAATCAGAATTCATTCACTTCATTTCATTATTACAATTATGCAATAAGAATAACCACTTTACTACTACCATGCTCACTCATTCCATTATTATTAACCAATATAGCAGCAGCAGCGCTTTTCTTGACTTTTCTTTACGCTTTTTTAGAATAGCAAAATAGTTTGTCAGTGAAATGTATGGAAAGCGAAAAAATGGTTTTCTACCATTTGAAAGAATAAGGAGTTGGAGTGGAGTGGAAGGGAAATAAATCTTGTCTTGAGTAAAGTAGGTATATGCATAATAATATTATACTGAAGACGAATTTTTGCATTTTACTGACAATGCAATGCAAGAAATAAACGAAAATTTAGCAGAAAAAACAACAGCAGCATAACATTAACAACGTGTGTTGGCAAAAGTTGTTCCGAACAAAGTTATAAATTGATAATGTTTTAAAGTAAATGTTTCGGAGCATAATGTTGTGGTGTGGGACTATCTCTCATGGACATGATGACATGATTGGTGACTTTGACTCTTCGTCTTTAAACATCCCTCTCTTCACCATTGATCGTACTATTATTACTCCAACTAGCTAGCTGGAAGCTTCTAGTTCTAGCAAACCGCATCCCACTGGATATTATTCTAATTAACTATTCTAGTATAGCGTATTATAAATGGACACTTATTTTGTAGTGACCTACGGTTTTTTAAGAAAAAATAATGTT